>CAJQZJ010018538.1:4478085-4492326 GCA_907164525.1 Lophiomys imhausi | reverse complement strand
CCCAGGACCACAGCCCAGGGATGGCCCCTCCCACAGTGGGCGGGGCCCTCCCCCGTCAATCACTGATTAAGAAAAGGTCTTACAGGATTGCCTACATATTATGAAAGCATTTTCTCAGTTGAGGTTCCTTCCTCTCAGATGACTTTAGCTTGTGCCAAGATGACATAAAACTATCCCACACCACTGTTTCTGTGTCGACTTAACATACACGTCACTGTTAAGCCACAAGCTTTCCTTTCTTGTTCATCCCTAAGATTACACATTACAATATAAAATATTTTCAACTTAAAGTCCCACGCTCCTACAAATTCAAATACTTAAAAAAGTTCAGTCTCCTAGAAAAAAAGCCAAAGCCAGGTGGTGGGGACACACACCTTTAATCCCAGCACTTGGGAGGCAGAGAGGCAGCGGATCTTTGTTCAAAGCCAGCCTGGTCTACAGCCAAGGCTACACAGAGAAACCCTATCTCCAAAAAACCAAAAACAAAGTATTTAATTAATTGATCTTTTAATTTTTAAAACTCAAAGTCTCTCAACTGTGGACTCCTATAAAAATTAAAAGATCAATTAATTAAATACTTTCTTACTTCAAAAGGGAAGAACTAAGGCATAGATCTGAACAAAGCAAAACCAAACTCCAAATGTAAATAACTCAGTGTCTAATGTCTGAATTCAACTCACCGTCCTCTGGGCTCCTCCAAGGGGCCTGGGTCACTTCTCCGGCTCCTCTCTGCAGCACACACGGCTTGTCCTCTAGGCTCAGGCTGCTCCACTCCACTGCTGCTGTTCTTGGTGGTCATCCCCAAGATACTGGTCTGCACCTTCACCAATGGCCTCTCCTGGGCTCTCTTCAGGACCCCAGCCCTGCCACACAATGCCAAGCCTCAGCTGCTCTCCATGATGGCTTCAAAGCCAGCACCACCTGGGTGAGTCTTATGTTACCAGGTTCAGCTGACAGCACGAGGTACAACCCTGGCCATGTCTGGAGCACAGCTTCTGAGTGCTGACCCCGAGGAAACACTTCCCAGAAGACTTCACCTCAGTGATGCTGGTCTCTTCTTAACCACAGCTGATTCTTCAGCCCCGCTGACCAGAACCACAGACTCTTCACACAAAAAGCCCAGTAGAGTCTTTGCTTCCTTCTGAAATTTTACAAGTCAAGTCTCCATGGTCTGCAGTGCTCTCAACATTCTTATCTTCCAGGCTCCTGCAGAACTAGGGTTTCTCCCTTGACTTATCTTAAATGGTGGACGTAACTTGAAATAGGAAGCCAAATAAATCCTTTCTTCCTGTGTTTTTGTTGTTTTGTTTTTTGGTCAAGGTTTTTATCACAGCAGCAAGATAGGGACCCAGTGAGACCCTCAGGCTTGAAATGAGAGAGGAGGGAGAGGCAATGTGGAGTACCCCCTGGCCAGGCTGACTGCCGTCAGGAGGCTCCAGAAATCGTCTTTGCCATCTCCCCTGCTCCATCAAACCTTCCTGGGCTGCTCTAGAGGTGGCAGGAGAGTATCTAGGAGCCCTCAGCTGAGGTCTCATGACCCAGTCTCCACCACTGCCCTGCCCCACTCCTGGCTCCCTCTACACACTCTGTAACTGCTAACCACAGCAGCAGAAGAGGTCAGACTAGATTGTAACAAGACATCCCAGGAGTGTTTTAAGTTGTATTTTAAAGCCTCTAAACTTGCCGTGTCAGGGAGACCAGAGTCAAGACAGTAAATGTTAATGGTTCTATCTGAAGAGCTGGGCCATTTTCCCTGCTGGATTTTAACAACGTAGATCAGGCTGAGAGGGAGCCCCACATCGAGGACAATGAAACCATGGATGGTTAGTTACTGCACTAGGGCCCTGAATTATGGAGATGAACCTGTCCCCAACTTCTTGTTTTTAATTAAAAAGCCCCTTTTGCTAATTCCACCAAGCAAGGCAGCTATGGTTTAAGAGTCTCCTGTCCAAGGTCTTTAAATTATGAGGCATAACTGCAGCCCTAAGGAGGGGGCTTGCTAGAGATGGAAACCTAGAGCTATGGTCAGCGCAGACAAGGGATCCAGGCTCAGTGCCCCACCTTGATCTGTGGTGGCACACCTAGCCGTTATCCCAAGAAGCACCTCTAAGTCTTTCTGTGTGTGGGGACCCAGGCCAGGAATGGGGACTCAGAGCTACGAGATCTCCACTGCCTGTTTTAAAGATCTCAACCAAAACTTTGCCTGCTGACCTCACATTACCTCACCTGGGGAGACTTCCCTGACCACTATTATCTGACCTCTCATTTCTCCTAGCATTGGCTACCCAGACCAAATGCTACACATCCTTCCATCCTGTTGGCTGCCCAGACTTTCAATGCCACTCATCCTTCCATCCACTGACTCACCATCCCTTCATTCATCCCCCCATCCATCTTAGCCATCACCCACCCACCTACTTATTCACCTACAGAATCTGAAAAGGAGCCAATAAGCCTTATGCCATTACTGTAAACAACTCTGAGTACCTCCCCTATCAGATTCTCACAGGACATCTTTCATGTCCATTTTACAGATGGAAAGAAACCTAGGCTCTGAGAGATTTAGATTGCTTTCCTAAAGGCCAGAAAATGGATGACTACTTGCATGCTTTTGGACACAGCCACAGGATGCTGATGGTGTCTGGACAAGGAAAAAAGACCTTCTAGCCTGAATGATACCGTGTAGGTGAGCTGCCCATGTCCCACACTCAGCTCGACTCCCCACGTCCACTCCTTGGTTCCTAGACCAGGTGTCACCTGCCATGCCGTCTCTTCCCAGTGTGGTGTAGGAAACAGACAGCACCCAGCACAGGGCGTCCATTGTGCCTCTGGGTGGTACAGGCTTCCTAGTGTGTGGAAGCAGCAGCAGGTGGACTCCAAGCTGCTCCTGAAGCCTAGAACTTGGCACCCAACTTTGACTGTCACCATTGTGTGGCTACAGGGGCCCTTTGTCCCCAGAGGGCTCTCTCTCTGCCTGCCCTGCCCTCCCATAACCCCAGTCATGTGGTTTACATTCAAGATAAAGGGAGATTCAGGATCAAGAGGGCAAGAACACTGGCTTGGAGGTCCCAACCCCTTCTTGGAGCCTCAGTTTCCCCATCTGTAAAAGGACTGATTCCTGTCATGCCTCATCCTTACTGAGGATGAGGGTATGGTCTTTGTTGGTCAAGCTGAGTGGGGGGGGGTAGGCCAAGCTCTTTTACAGTCTGCTGAGTGTCCCCCGCAGGCTGCTTCCCCATCTGCAATGGAGAAATAAAACAGTGCCTGCCCACAGGAGCAGCACCACACACAGCATCCAGCCCAGGGCTAGGCCTAGAGATGGCAGTTGCCACCATATTAGAGTAATGGTGGTGCTACAGCCGAGCAAGCATTAAAGGACTTGGTGACACGGCAGAGCAGTGATGAACTGTCCCTCATGCAGTGACAAGCTGTCATCTTCTTAGGTCATGTCCTGTCTCTCCTCAGAGAAGACGAGCAATATTTCTAAGGCCACACAGCAAGGGAGTCCTTAGCAAGGATTCCAGATTCTCTTCTAGAGTCTCTTTCCTCCAGAATGGGACTTTTTTGTTGTTGTTATTTTTGAGACAGGGTTTCTCTGTGTAGCCCTAGCTGTCCTAGACTCACTTTGTAGACTAGGCTGGCCTTGAACTCACAGAGATGAACCTGCCTCTGCCTCATGAGTGCTGGGATTAAAGGCATGTGCCACCATGCCCGGCTGGACTTCTTAACCTTTTGGGCTTGAGACCCCTTTTTGCCCAAAAAACTTTTATGCAACCCCAGATATATAGGTATACAAATCAAACATTTGCTGATGAGAAACCATTAAATTTATTTTTTAAAATTTCAGCATACTGATACATTTTATTAAAGATTAAAGCAAATTTGCATATTCATAAGATGGATGTGTCTTGAGTTCTCACTTTCTTTTTCAAAACCTATCAAGCTGGGTACTGGTGGTACACGCCTTTGATCCCAGCACTGGGGAAGTAGAGGCAGGCAGACCTCTGAGTTTGAAGCCAGCTTGGTCTATAGTGCTAGTTCTAGGACACCCAGGGCTACACAGAGAAACCCTGTCTAGAAAAAACAAAAATCCCATAAAACAAAAATGAGACAAAGTAACAACAACAAAACCATAACCAAACCAAATCAAATCCCATTGAATACAGCTGTATTGACCAACTACTCTTGGGCATGGGGTCCGGCCTGGAGTGTGGAAGGTGTATCAGCTATCACACCATGAGAGATCGCTCTTCCTGAAGCAAGTAAATGCTAACAGGTCCTCAGCTGAGCATGGGGCTCTGTACCCACCCTCCTCTACCACACTGGGATTTTGTGTAGCTTGTGCTTGTACAGGCCCTGTCCGTGCTGGTCATAGTCTCTGTGAGTTCATACGCGCACGTGTACTGTTGTGTCTGGAAAACACTGTTTTCCCCCATCTGACTCTTTGTTTGTTTGTTTGTTTTTGTTTTTTGAGACAGGGTTTCTCTGTGTATCCTTGACTGTCCTGGACTCACTCTGTAGACCAGGCTGGCCTTGAACTCACAGAGATCTGCCTGCCTCTGCCTCCCAAGAGCTGGGATTAAAGGTGTGCACTACCATTAACTGGCCAACACCTTTAAAACATTTTTATTTATATTGTGTGTGTGTGTGTGCACATGTGTTCTACAGCACACATGTGGAGGTCAGAGGACAACCTGATGAACCCGATGCCATCAATTCTCTCACTCCGCTGTGTGAATCCTAAGGACTGCACTCTGGTTGTCAGGCTTGGCAGAAAGCACCTTTATACCTGCTGAACCACCTCTCCAGCTCCTACCGTATTCTTATTCTTACTATATTATTATTTAGCCAGGGTCTGTCACTGAATTTGGGGCGAGTCCCTGAGCTCCTTCCATCTACACTTTCCCATGCTAGAGCTGCAAGCACAGCTGTCCCATCTGGCATTTTGCAGGGATGCCAGGATCTGGACTCCACCTGCACGCTCACAAGGCCAGTGCCTTGCCTCCTGAGCCATCTCCCCAGTTCTGAGGTGTTTTAGGCAGCCTTCCTTGGGTTGGATGGTGTGAGGGTGTACTCAATACTGAGTGTACATTTCTAGTGCTCAGAACCAAGACTGCATGACGTCATACGTTGGCCAGGGCTGCCAGGAGCACCTAGGATTCATTATGTACTTGACTTTGAACCAGTTTTTGGTATGTGTGTTCACAACTCTTTTACTGTAGCTCAATGTTCTACACCCCTCCCCCACATCCAGTTATAGAGCTCTGTATTGGCTCAAAGCCCACGGTTTACAAAACTGGGCTCTCCAGATGAGCATTCTGAAACTGGGGCCCTGATCTGAGGGTGGTTTGTTTGGGGCATGAGCTCAGTTGGGCCGGACTGGATTCCCAATGCTGGAAACAAAAATGCTGGGTCCCATTGCAGGAGTGAAATGAAGGACTAAGGGAGACCCGGAGAGACATCAGGTTTACCAGTGTCAGGGAAAGCCAGGTGTGGTGGCGCACACCTTTAATCCCAGCACTCAGGAGGCAGAGGCAGGTGGATCTCTGTGCGTTTGAGGCCAGCCTGGTCTACAGAGTGAGTTCCAGGACAGTCAGCACTACGCAGAGAAACCGTGTCTCGAAAAACAAAATGAACAAAGGAGTGCTGGGGAAGGGGTCCAGGTCCCTGATGCTTTCCTGCAGGGACAGAGTAGGAAAGAGACAACAGGGTCACCTGCCCAGAGTGGCCATCCTGCTGCAGTCACCAGGCATACTATCTCAATGGTGGCGTCCTCTGTTCAGGGGCTATCTTGCAACCTAGGCAGAGATTCAAAGAGGTAGGTGGCAGTCACTAGCCTCTGTGGGGACTCAGGGTATAGCCTGAGTCCATAGTTGGAGCCCACGAAGGAAGAGCTCCACTTGAGCACATAAGGTGACTGGATGGTGTAATGGGGACATAGCAACAGTGTCATAAAGCCATGCACAGGCCACCCAGGCAGGGTCACAGAGACAGAGAAGCATGCGGGTCATCAGATGTCATGGAGACTGATAAACAGCACCACACACGTGCACAAGTCACAATAACGGTGTCATGGAAACAAATTGTGTCACACAGACATGTAGGGGTCACCCTGCCGGTGTCCTACAGAAACAGACACAGAGCCCCAAGTCACTCATCTGTGGACCCTGATAAACTGTGACACTGGCTGTGTAAGTTCCTGGGGGACATGTCACACTTTGACATACAACATCCAGCAAGTGCTCCTGTTCACAGACCCAGGTAGTCCCTTGTAGATGTCACACAGAAAGAGTCCCATACCAGGTGACATATATGTATCTGAAGGACGTCGATAGCTTCAGTGACCCCCTACATAGCCAAACTGTTCTATTTACATCCTGTGGTCAATTGGCAAACCTTGTCACACAGTCAATACTGTCATCTGCCAGTGTCCTCTAATTATAGATACCGTGTGACTAGCAGACTCTGTTGTGTCCATCCATGGGCATGCTACCTTAGAGTCTCCACCCACATAGCATAAGATACCCTAACTATATCCATGCCTAAGGTCATATTCATGTCCCCTTAATTCGTAGATCCAGAATTGAGGGCTGGGACCATCCATGGGGCTCTAGATGTGGGCTGGATCCTGGCGTGTCCTCTTCCGGGTGTGTCTTCTCACTGTCTCTTTTCTGCTGAGCCACTTTGTTTTCCAGAGAGAGGGAACAGGAGTGACTGACCCCCAGGCTCCCGAAGGTTTCAGCAGGGTGACATGCATGCAGAGACTCGTCTAGGTGAGCATGGTGTGGGTGCTCAATGTGGGATGGAAATCCCTCACGAATCTACAACTGGGAAAGGCCTCTGGGCTTCCACGATAGGCTCTGAATATAGGGACTGGCATGGTCTCCAAGGCCCAGAAGCCCCTGAGACTTCCAGGGGTGAGGGAAGGGGAGTCCTCTAAGGGAAGTGGCCCAAGGCAGCACACCTTGTACCAGCGCTCTACTGATCTGGGAGGACCTGTCAGTCCCTTCCTATAGGCAGAGACTTGGAGGGGCCAAGGGGCCTGTGCGATACTGACTACACTCAGGAAGTGGGGGATTCAGAAACCTGTGCTGTGGCCACCCAAGCCCATTCCCAAGGTCTGGAGGGCCCTTCTTGAAGCCTACCCAAGGCACTTCCTCCCAGGAACAGATCTGCTATGGATGTACCAAGAGGTGGGACCGCTGTGGGACCTGTGCTGGGAGCCAGGACCTCTGTGCTGGAGCTGGTGATCAACTAAATGTGACAGTCCGGGGGTGAAGGTTTAGAGTTTATCTAGGAACCCAGGGTGCACAGTTGAATTGAGCTGATGACCCAGTTCAGCCTAGTGTACAAGTCTGCAGAACTAAAGCCACCAGGAACCATCAATAATCTTGTCATTCCTCTGTTCAAATTCTGACTCCATCTGATACTTTGTTACCTTGGAAAAGTTCCTAAACCTCCCTAAGACTTCAGTCCCTTTCTTCCAAAAGCTGAAGATAAAATCTGTCTCCTAGGGGTCTCAGCTCAAACACAACCATGGAGTCAAGTATGATGCCTGTGAATGCTGCACTTAGAGGGTGAGGTAGGTGATTCCAAGTTCAAGGCTAGCCTGAGCCATGCAGCAAGACCTTGCCTTGAAAAAGAGAAACAGCCGGGCAGTAGTGGTGTACATCTTTAATTCCCAGCATTCCAGGAGTGGTGTACATCTTTAATTCCTAGCAATCCAGGAGGCAGAGGCAGGCAGATTTCTGTGAGTTCGAGGCCAGCCTGGTCTACAGAGCGAGTTCTAGGACAGTCAGGGATACACAGAGAAACCCTGTCTCAAACTGACCCCCACCAAAAAAAAATAGAAAGAAAGAAAACAAAGAGAGAGACAGAAAATAATAGGACTGGAGAGATGGCTCAGCAGTTAAGAGCTGATTGCTCTTTGCAGGGACCTGAGTTCAGTTCTCAGCACCCATGTCAGGTAGCTCACAACCACTTGTAACTCTAGGGAATCCTACAGCTCTGGTCTCTGAAGACACCTGTGGGACCATGTGTGTGTGTGTGTGTGTGTGTGTGCGTGCCTTTAAACATTTAAAATAGCTGGGCAGTGGTGGCGCACGCCTTTAATCCCAGCACTCGGGAGGCAGAGGCAGGTGGATCTTTGTGAGTTCGAGGCCAGCCTGGTCTACAAAAGTGAGTCCAGGACAGCCAGGGCTACACAGAGAAACCCTGTCTCGAAAAAACCAAAAAAAAAAAAAAAAGAAAGCAATGAAACATTTAAAATAAAACAAACCCATCATAGCTTTTAACTCTCTCTGCATCTCAAATAAAACAGATACCCAGACCCAGTCTCAGTGAGGTGTCTGTCGAGTGATTTTTAAAACACAACCTAAAGGTTAAGGAAGCCCAGCCCCCTGCACAACTTCTAGGCCCTGAGTCCCTCCTCTCCACACTGCCTGACTGCTGGTAGCAGCTGCAGCCTCTTCTTGGGGTGAGGACTCCCCTACCCACTCTGCCAGCCCCACCCCGAGCTGCAGGAGGCCGGACACATGTTCAGAGGGGGCATTATCTGTGCTCGGCTGAGTGTAAACGTTTAAGCGGAATTGACTGTGTACTCAGCCACTTTCAAACACAACTAATCTCCATTGGGGCGACGGGAAGTGAAATATGTTATTGTCGGTGGCAGTAAATTACCCGTGCCAGACCTGGTGCGGGAGGCATTATGGGGCCGGGGCCAGTTCACTCCTTCACCCGGCTGCCACCGGTTTGCCCTGAAATCCATTACTGCCATCCACCCTGGTCATCTCCCACCAGGCCCAGGGACTGCCCCTTGTCCAGATCAAGGCCCTATCCACCCAGGGCCAATGAGGTCAGGCGATGGCTTTGTGCTGGCCATACCACCTGCCTCCAGATGTCTGGGTAGGAGACACAATTGCCCATATGATTCTACAAGAGTGCGATCTGGGGCCCAGCCTGGTTTCTGCCCCTGCAAGATGGGGTCTTCACAGGTTTACACTTCACCACTCTCTTTAATGCCTGGTTTGAAGGAGCGCAGCTGGACTTTTGCATCTGCTTTTCATTGGATCTGGGAGCTATGCTGATTTGACTGGAGATATAAGATCAGGCCATACTCAGGTTCACATCAGGCTCTATGACACCAAACCCAAATGCCACAAGTCGTCACTTCTTCATGGCCGGCGACATCTGAAGCCACATTCTTCACCTCAGCCAGCTCAGTTCAAACCCTTTGGTTTTTTTTTTTTTTTTTTAATGTAGAATGGAACGTTCACATTGGCCATTGGGAAAATACTGGTTTACTGAAGACTATGATTCTCCCAAACATTGATATATTTCATAACATGATAGTTTTAAATTTAAATTACATTTATTAAGGGGCATGTGGTAGTCAGAGTACAACTTGTGGGAGTCACCTCTCTCTACCATGTAGGTCCCGGGGATCAAACTCAGGTCATCAGGCTCGGTGATTAAGTGTTTTTTTCCCCACTGAGCTGTCTTTCTAGGCCACAAAATGATAGTTTTAAGAAACCACATTCATGCCAGGTGGTGGTGGTGGTGCAAACCTTTAATCCCAGTACTTGGGAGGCAGAGGCAGGAGGATCTCCTGAGTTCAAAGCCAGCCTGGTCTACCAAATGAGTTCCAGAATAGCCAGGGCTACTTAGAGAAATCCTGTCTCAAAAGACATAATTAATTAATTAATTGGCAACACTCACTAATACCGCCACCTATAGCTTTAGGAAAGTGAGTTGGAATGAAACTCACTATGGCAGATACAAGTTCTCCAAGGCTCTGATTTGGCATGAAAGTCCAATGCTGTTCCTGGCAACAGCATTGCTCCTTTTTTGGGGGGTATGGGTGTGTGTGGAATACTGCCGAAAGTGCAGCCCTGAAAGGCTCGGTAGTTCCTTGTTCTGAGTGGCAACAGTGTGTCACGGATAGGCCACCTCAACAACTCTTCTTTTTCTCCAGCAGAATGGAACTTCCTGCTTCCCCACAAGGAATTACCTGAAAGCTGTTCACCCTGAGGCTTCAATTTTAAAAATGAGTGACAGATTACTTCTCATCAAGATCTCCCTTAAGTAACCAGGGTCTTAGTCAGGGTTTCCATTGCTACGATGAAACACAATGGCTAAGAACAAAGCCAGGGAGGAAAGGGTTAATTTGGCTTACCCTTCCACACTGTTCTGGACAGAAACTCAAGCAGGGCAGGAACCTGGAGGCAGGAGCTGATGCAGAGGCCATGGAGGGGTGAGGCTTACTGTCCTGCTCCTCATGACTTGCTCAGCCTGCTTTCTTACAGAACCCGGGACCACAGCCCAGGGATGGCCCCTCCCACAGTGGGCGGGGCCTGCTTTCTTACAGAACCCAGGACCACAGCCCAGGGATGGCCCCACCCACAGTGGGCGGGGCCTGATTTCTTACAGAACCCAGGACCACAGCCCAGGGATGGCCCCTCCCACAGTGGGCGGGGCCTTCTTTCTTATAGAACCCAGGACCACAGCCCAGGGATGGTCCCACCCACAATGGGCGGGGCCTTCATCCATCAATCACTAATTGAGAAAATGCCATACAGCTGGATCTCATGGAGGCAATTCCTCAACTGAGGCTCCTTCCTTTGTGATGACTCTAGCTTGTGTCAAGTTGTCACAAAACCAGCCAGGACAGCAGTCTTCTTTCTCTGTCCATGAAGTGGGCACATGGCTCAGCTAGGTTGATGGCAAGTACCTGGTTGAGTCTGGTCACAGAATGGGCACTCAAGGGCCATTAGGTGTGTGTGTCTGCAACAATGGGGAGCTTGGCACACTTTAGTAGGGACCCACAGACTCTAGGATGGACTTAGTCCCAAATGAGGCCCTGGACGTTCATCTGTGGCTGTTCAGCTTGGGATGGGAGCCTCAAGCCCAGTGTCTCACGGGCCAAATTGCATATTGAGTTTCCCAGAGCATGAGTTGGTGAGCTTAGCTGGGACCCAGGCATGAGAGAAGGACTTCCCAGGGCTGATTTACATCCTGGCATTTATTCTGGAAGCATAAGATACACCCAGACACCCTCAAGCAGTCATCAGAACTCCTTATCTTTGTTCTTGTTTTGTTTTGTTTTTCTAATTTGGTTCAACCAGTGTTTGTTGATCATCTACATGGTCCATATCCTGAGTTCCATATCCCCAGGGTTCCCCCAACTGTGGCTGGGAACAGTCAGCAACACACCTGGAGCCCAGACAGGCATCTCCTTGTCAGCACTCAACAGACTGAGATATTACTGCTGGTTCCATGAGGCTGTACGTCACCCGGAGGCAAGCCAAAGGATAGGCATTGGCTATAGGCAGTCTTCACTGTTCCATTTGAAGAATTTGGTGTCCCAGGAGGATCCTGAAACTCACCCCCAACTGTGTTAGACCATGATAGACACTGAGCAACTCTCCAATGCTGCCTACCCTGGAGAAGCTTGGGTCCAGGATCCACAAGGACTAAAGTATATTTGAAGGAACTATAGATGTGAGAGAAAAGGACACTACCAAATGAGAGGACGGGTAAGGAAGAGGGGAGCAGAGGTGGGAGGTCATGCCTTAGAAGCAAGGAACCAGAGAGCTGAACAGGCAGTCGGCCATCATGGAGCAGTCGAAGATGTGTGAGGAATGGAACACCATGCAAGAGAAGGCAGCGGGAAGAGAGGGGCTTCCATCAGACAGGTCTGCGGGGAGAGCAGGAACCCAGAGACCCGGACGTCCATGCTAAGCTCTGATAGTGTTGGGGTAGTGGGGGGCCATGGCGGCTGCAGGTTAGGAGCAGCATTTACCGTGCACATAAGACATCAGGGTACACTGCTATTGAACTGCAGGCTTGAGGCACACAGGCAAGGAAAAGGCTTTGTTTGACAATCAGTGCTCCCCGCTTCCTGTCCTGAGCAATTTTGAATCCATTCCCTTTCATCAAACAGAAACCTGAAGTTTTCCAGACAGCCTCACTGCCATGGCAACAGCAGGAGAAACAAAGCTCACAAAGAGTGGTTATACACAAAGCCTCTGTGGTTTCCATACCATTATTTTAATAATCGGCAATGGCCATGCGGAGCCGAGAGCAGTGAGTGGGCTTTCGTGGCACTGTGAATATCTCTCTCTCTTGTAATGGCTTGAAATGCTTATGGGCACGTGGGCCTTGGCACTCAGATCATGTCTCTAGCTGGGAGTTCCCACTGGTGTGGACCCTAACTGCCAACAATGGTCACTAACTCCTGGTGTTAGGAAGAAAGCTAGGTGGCCAAGTGGTTAGAGGCTCCAGCCTTAGGCTAAGCAGCCCTGGGTTCAAATCCAAGCTCTGCCCCTTCCAGGCTAGTGATGGAAGCCTTCCTGGCACATTATATCACCCAGACAAAACTCTGTTTACCCACCTGCAAAGGGAAGATTTACTCAGGGAGTCGTTCAAAATTTAACAGGGCTTTGCTGAAAACCTGCTGGAGCTTCGTGTTGCAAAAGGTCCTTGTATCTGCAGAGCCCAGTCTAGCAGAACATCAATAGCGTACATGTGAGTACCTAAATAAATACAGAAGGTGTGTGGACAGTTTCCTAAGCTAAGAGAGATTTCAAAAGCTGATGGAGGCCTCCCTGGACCAGAGCCAGTTGTCTGTCAGGAGGGAAAGATCCAGAAGATCTGAGGTCAAGAATTTCAGGAAGGAGCCAGACAAGTTGAACAAAGAGGGGTGTGGTGGCACGTGCCTCTCCCTCCAGTGTGGAAATGGGGAGGAAGACTTTGAGCTCAAGGCCAGCCTGGGACAGAGAGTGAGACAGAAGGGTCACGTGAAGGTTCTGTGAGCTGGATAGTTAGTTGTTCAGCTTAGTATGATCTCTTTAGGGTGGTTGTGAGGACTCAGTGGATTTCAGATTTCGAACTCTGAGGATGTGCTCACAACTGTCAGCTTTCTCTCTCACCGGGGCGAGTCCAGAAGAATCTAGCAGTCACCAGGAAGAATTACTGATCTTCAGAACTGGGAGGTGATTTTTTTTCTCTAATTATCCTATTTCTTCAAATGGGTGAAATCTGAATCAGAGTGGGTAAGGGATATCTAGGGTAAGGGATCAGTTGTGGAAGCACCAGACTTTTGAGGTTCAAAATCCCTTGGGCTCTTGAACTTCACCCCATACCAAGGTGGCACTCCTCTAGGACAGTGCTGGAAAATGGACCACCCCATAGACTTGGTGAGCTTGAATGTGCAACTTCTCCCTGATGTCCCTGCCCTCTGCCCTCCCTCTTCTGTCCCCCTGGGTACCGATGCTAGGCTTTGGCTGTGAACAAGGATGGAATATTGAGCAGCAGGAGGCTGACCCAGCCTGGCCCCTTCCATATCCCACACCGAAGAGACTGGTAAGGTTTGAGAGGGAGGCAGAAGGCTGTAGTGAGTCCCTGGAATTGAACAGAGCAGGCTGTCTGTGTTAATTCTTTAGGAAGCCAGTCACCCAGAAAACAGATCTGACTGGCCAAGTGTCTGGAAGGCTGGGGAGTATTAGTTTCTCTGTGCCCTCAACCTCAGCCAGACTTGTTCCTGGGTCTAGATGCTGACGAATTCACTTAGTGAACCCCACATGAACACTTCTCTGCAGCCTGTGAGCCTTGCCACCCAGTGACCATGGGTAATTTTGGAGGCGTCAGCAGCATTCATCTGCTAAACACCTTGCTAAGTGAGGCTTGATGCTCAGCTTCCTGGTGTGACCTGCCTTCCCCCAATAGTGACATTGTGTTCACTGATGGTGCCTGAAGATGGGGAAACTGAGGCTCACAGGCTGCATCCCAGGATGGACTTTGAATGAAGCCAGTGAGCCCAATGCACAGGTCTCCAGCCTCACAAGGCTTAGGATAACCCACCAGAACACCTATGCAGACGAAGGCTGTTCTTAGCAGCCTGGAAAACATGTGTCACGGTTTGCAAGATCAGACTATATAAAAACACACAGGGTCATTAGCTGATTTTTTTTCTCCCTTTTGAGGCCGAGGCCCATAATGGTTCATGAGTAGAACCTCCCCACTGAGCTTGCAGATCAAGACAGTGGGTCCCAGTTGTATAGATGTTTCTGTCCTGTCTTTGAGGTTTCTCCATGCTCTTGGCTGTTTAGCATCCTCCAGTCCTCTCTGGCCTCAGGAGAATGCAGATCAGTCCGGAGGGCTGGCTTTGTGTTCTGGCACCTTTCAGATGGAAAGTGAAGGCACTGTCTCTAGCACAGACATTTCTTTTTTTTTTTTTTTTTT
>CAJQZJ010018538.1:4459778-4477685 GCA_907164525.1 Lophiomys imhausi | reverse complement strand
CCCACAGTGGGCGGGGCCTGCTTTCTTACAGAACCCAGGACCACAGCCCCAGGATGGCCCCACCCACAGTGGGCTGGGCCCTCATCCATCAATCACTAATTAAGAAAATGCCCTACAGGCTTGCCTATGGCAAGATTTCTTGGAGGTATTTTCTCAGTTGAAGTTCCCTCCTTTCAGATGACTCTAGCTTGTGTGAAGCTGACACAAAATTAGCCATGACAACCAGGGTCAAAGACTGATTCCTGAAACCTTTCTGTTACTTGGCTCATGTTGTCTGGACAAGATTTTCCCTTTGAGATATGGTCTTGCTATGTAGTCCAGACTGGCCCCAAACCCTCAACCCTTCTGTCTGCCAACCTCCAAGTGCTTCGTGGTCCACTATTCCTGACCTTGAGGCTGGCTGCCTTTTGGGCCAGTCACTGATTCAAATGTCAAATACACTGGAAAGGACAAATAATGTCATTGCAATATTACAAAAGCAGCTTTAACCTCACAGACACACAAGAGTTGGGACCCCAGAGGTGTGTGGATCCACTTTGAGAGATACCGATCCAGTCTGATCCTTCCAGGCACTTGGGATGTGAGGAGAGGTGACTGAACTTAGATAGATGACTCATCTCATCAGAAAGAAGCCACATCATGTCTGGGGCCACCTGGACCTCCTCTCCACTTCAGGACAATATCTCCAACTCCAGACCCTGTATTAGCTGAGGCTACTAGTAAAAACACTTCCACTTCTTTGAGATGCTGCTCCAGAGGCCATGTTCTTGCTGAAGTCTTCCATGTGTGGGAGTCTCATTTTTCTGATTTTTTACTGCCAGTAAGTTTACTCAGTTATCTTCCGTGGAGCCTGGCCCCCTTGCCGGCTCCCTGTTCTGAGCTTACTCAGCCCTCAAAAGCCCCCTGTTGATGGAAAGGGCTGAAGATGTCACACCCACCAGGGCCCATTCACCACAGGGACGATCCCTTGGTGAGCAGGCTAGAAGCTCATGGGAGTTTCTGCTCTGACCCACACACCACAGGTCAGTCCATTAAGCTGGCCAGGTCAACTGAGGTGCTTGGTAGGACCAATTCATAGGGAGAGTGAACACAGAGAGGCATGGCATTCAAAGACAACACCAATCATCCATCATCCACAGCATAAAAGGCCCCATGGGAGAGGGTGATGTATTTGCCATATTAGAGTGAGAAAGAGAGGCTCCGAGGCTGCACTCAGCTTCCTGCTTGGTCCCGGATATTCACCACTTGACCCATAGCTGTAGCTGGTAAATAAAGCATTTGTGTTGTATGTTAAAAAGGAGGAGGAGGAGGAGGAGAATGATGGAGGGAAGAAGAGGAGGAGGAGGAGGAAGAGAAAGAAGAAGTAGAAGTTGTTGAAGTTCCTTTTGGCTTCTGAATTCTGCGCTAGCAGCATGTACTGTTAACTCTCCTATTTGGATACATGCCCGCTTTCTGGGCCACCAGCACTGGAGCATGTGCTGACACTGAGATGTCCCCTGACATCATCCAGTGCTATTGACAATCACACTTGTACTTCAGCTAACCCGTGAAAGGGCTCCGGGCTGACATTCAAATGTCTGCTGACATCAGACACTCCAGGGCGCATGCACATGAAGAACACAGCCTGCTGTTTCTATCATGCCCACAGCCTGGGGAACCTGTGGTCCCTATGCCATCTCCAGGGTGAGACTCAGGGAGACATCAGTTCCCCACTCGAAGTGTCTTCTATCATAGGGAGAACTGATAGGCTAATGTCACTGCCACACAAGCCCTGCGGTCCCTGCATTCAGATCCTGTCTTGTAAGAACACAGAGCTGTCAAAACTGCAGCCCTCACCCCAAGATGCCTCTGCTCCCCATTGTCTACGCAAGACCTCACCCCTGGTGGGATAAGGGGCAGAATCCTAGGGGAAATCAAGACTTAGGGATTGGGCCCTGCGCAGGCTCTCTGGGGACTGTCACCAAGCCATCTCCCTCCTCTGGGTACCGCCAGCTCAGGCTGGTCAGAAGCCAGGCACCCTTGTCACTCCAGGCAATGGCTCCAGCACCCCCTGCATGGGCTTTGCCTCTCTGGCTTTTCTTTTATTCTTCTAAAAAAGAAAAGAAATTCCTGCAAGTTGAACAATCATTGTGTTGGATTTGGGAGATGTTATTCCTCGTGACAGACAAGGGCAATTACCTGCGATCCGCCAGCAGTTTTAGCCTAATTTCATTACTGCTGTGCTAGTTTCCCCGAGCAGCGAGTCTATCAATGTCTTGCAGAGCGGATTAGCGGGCACTTTCTTCATCTTCAAATGAATTTTAGCTGTCATGCCCTTGATGAATGGAGCAGGGACAGGCAGCTGACCAGGGCCTGGTAGTGGCCATGGGGTGGCCGGCAGGCGCCCTCTGACTCTGGTGGGAGAGTGAGGTTGGATGGATTGGTCCTGGGAGGGGAGATGAGATGAAGAGCACAGATTCAGGAAGTCCACCTTCCGAGACCCCTCAGTGCCCTCCCCATGACCTGGACCAAGGGATGCTTGCACCCTGTGGTCTTGCTCACACAGGTCTTATGCACCAACATCCCTTCCTGAGGGCGGTTCTGAGAATATAGAAGAGGACTCTTGCTGGGAGCAGCGGACAGGCACCCAAAACCCCAACCCATGAATATCTCATAGCTAAAGCTTCAGGGTACCAGAGACCTCCCAGGCCCAGGGTCTAGCTCTGACTTGCGGCTCCTGCCCCCTTCCACTCCAGAGATGCCCAGATTATTTTCACAGCTGGGCAAAAAGCTCGAAGTTTTCCTGCAGTTTGATCCTCACATACGGCAAGGGCCCAGTGACGGTCAGATAAAAGGGCCACGCAACAGAGGCCGAGATGGGGACGTGTGGAGAGATGGCTCAGCGATTAAGAGCACTGGTTGCTCTTCTAGAGGACCTGGGTTCAATACCCCACATGGCAGCTCACAACTGTCTGTAACTCCTGTTCCAGAGGATCCAACACTGTCACACAGACATACAGGCAATCTAAACGGCAATATTTATCCCTCTCAGGTCTCTGAGGTGGTTGAAGACTAGATAGCTGGAGTCTCATAGTTAAATTTTGAGTTGTTTAGGAATCAAGAGGGTTTTCTGGATCTAAGAAGATGTTTTTAAAATTGTGATGCAAGTTAGGATGAAAGCTGAGTTAGATATAGAACTTTAAACTCATGGAGATGGTTAGATAGCAGAATGTTAAAGTCAGGGGCCAAATATGTATGAACTGGACATTGGGAATGTATGCTAAGCCTTCTAATTTTCATAATTGTGGCCTAATTATTTTTGTTGTTTTGCATTGTATTTGTTGTTATAATAGAGAAAGCCATTTGTTGGACTGGAAGGGGGAGCTTTTGGGGGGGAAAAAGATATACCTTAAACTTAAAAAAAAAAGGAAGGGGATGAGGGGTTGCAGGGGAAGAGGGTGGGAGGATGGGACTGGAGGGGGTTGTAGGGAGGGGATTGTGATTATTGAGATGTAACTTGAAGAAATAAAAAATAAATTAAAAAAATAAAAATACATAAATTATTAAAGAAAGAAAGAAAGAAAGAAAGAAAGAAAGAAAGAAAGAAAGAAAGAAACAAGAAAGAGGGTGGGAAGGGCAGAGCCAGGACTTTGCAGAGACCCACTGTGCTCAGTATTTCCCTGGGGTGGCCTGGTTTAATCTCAGAGCCAGAGCCAGCAAGTTGGGAGCTGGCACTAGAAGGCCTGTTTGGAGAGATCCAGGTATCAGCAACATGGGGTGAGGCCTGGGCCTGCTTAGGACCCCTGGTGCCCACTCCTACTCAGAAGCCTCACCCACAAACTACCTCAATCCTTGCCAAGAGTAGCCATGGTGGCTTACTTACTTCAGGCTTTGATTTTTGAGACAGGGCCTTACTATGTAAGCCCACGATAGCCTTGAACTTACTCACAGTCCTCTTGCCTCAGTTGCAGCATATTGAGTTTACACACCTGTGAGGCCGTAATCCCAGCCTGTGGTAGGTTCTCTTCGTACCACCACCCGTACATTGTTTTCTGGGCAGCTCTGTACCCCAGGAAGCTGACCTTCACGTTCGGTCCCCGGCCTCCTGCCCACTCTAGCAGCTTTAGATCCTACTAGCTTTGGCAATTCTATTTTTGCTCCATTAGATCAAGCTTCAGCTGATGTCTGACTACCCTACATGCCCAAGGAGCCTGCTCTCCTGTCACAATGCTGGGGAACAGAAGGACAACGAGTTTTATCATTTAAAGCCAGCCTGGTTATACAGTTAGACCCTGTCTCCCAATCAAAACCAACCAATCAACCATTCAGAGTCTGTCTTGGCAGGAATTTGGGTTCCTCTGGCTGAGGCTTGTGACTAGGATGCAAGGGGTCCTAAGAGTCTTAGGTGTAGCATACCCATTTTATATTACAGGAAACTGAGGCAAGGGTAGCTCAAGGCTACCTGGTAGTCAGGCAAAGCTGGGGGTCTCAGACAAGAGGGTGGAAACTCTGGATGGAGCTGCATCCCCCACTCTCCAATTCAGCTTCTTTCTTCTGCCCCCCTGAGGACTCTCCCAAGTTATTGATCGCTAAGGCAGCCTTGAGTCAATATGGTGCACTTTGCTAATTAATCTCTTCCAGATAATTGCAGGAAATTATTGGCTGGTGTGAATAGAGGGTAGAGAGGCAGCTGTGTCTCCCAACCTGCCCAGAGCAGCTTCAGCCATCCTTTGACCATCCTCCCGTCCACCTGCCACTCACCTCTGCCTCACCCCATGAGCCTGTCTGGAATCCTTAGCCCAGAACGCCTTCCAACTTAGCTCTTGGGGTACCCCTCTGAATGTGGTGGGAAATGCTGGGGCAAAGAATTGTGGAATCAAATCCCAATTTTGACAGTGTCTAGCTGCTGCAGGCTGTTTAGCTTCTCTGGGCCTTGGGTGAAAGACAATACAGAGTTTGCAAGCCCTGCATCACAGGCTAACCTGCAAACAAACAAAGCAGGTATTTTAGCAGCAAAGTCTCCCAACTGCTATGCCTGCTCGAAAACAACCCCAATGGCAGGCAGCGCCAGATTTTGCTAAACGCTGAGTGCATTTGGAATGGGCAGTAGATGCTTTGATGATCCCATTTTATGGGAAGGGAAACCAAGGCTCTGGCTCACAATCACACAGACCCCAGTGAGAGGCAGAGCCTGGATCCTCAGTCAGTGACTGAGACACTGATCTCTGGTTTCACACTGTGACCAAGTCTACTGTGGTGTCACCTAGGGGGTGTATGTACTGGCATGTCACAGGGCTAAGAGGCTCTCGAGGCTTCTCCTCACTCCCAAATTCTGGCTCACCAGGACATGGACTGAAGGTCCCACACTCACTCATGGCCATTGGGTGTGTCCGGATGAAGTTCCCTGTGTGTGTGTTGCAGGGGTCCTCTTCATACTAGATATCATTTAACCCATAAGCACACCAGGCCCCATCTACCTGCTCTAATAAACCTCACAGACGTTAATGAACTAAATAGCAAATTACTTTTTTATTCAAGAATGAAATTTCATCATATTCATAATTCATATTTTATTTCAGACATCTGCTGCTGATTACATTACATTTAACTAAAATTAGATGACGCTCAGAATGCAATTAAGGCCCTGCCAAATTCTTCGGCCCACCAATGCCGGCGGAGCACAGCGGGGGCCGCCAGGAACCTAATATGTAATTAGGAGCTATTTTCTAGCTGTTTTTAAAGTCTGAAAATTAGCTGCCTTTATTAATCACACAGACAAATATAAAGTGGAACCGACGCTCGCTGAAATTTCTAAAAGGGATTTTTTGTTTAATTATACACCGCGGAGCGCCGGGACTCGTTTCGCATGTTGATTTGTTGTGCGTTGACATTTTGACAACTCGTTCTCAATTTGTCTGTCGTAGTTAGGCAACAACAAAGCCGACGGTAACACTTTAACTTTCAAAACCTTCAGTGTGCCAGGGAGAGGGAGAGTGGCATTCCTTGCTGTGGGCCCAGGGCTCAGGCTCTTGAAACCACAGGGGTCAGAGGTACAGGGAGGAGGGAAGAAAGGTGGCAGAGGTCTTGGATGGTGACAACCAGCCAGGAGCCTGGAGGCTGGGGCAGCAGCTTCCCCTTTCCTCCCATCCCAGGGCTCGGTTTCCTCATCTGCACCCAGGGTGGTTTGGAGTCTGAGCTCTACCAGGGACTTCCTAGGTGATCAAGTTCCGCCTTGTTTCCTCTGCATACAGGGTGGTCTCCTGACCCCATGATAGGGATTTCTGATTTTCCCACTGTACCCACCATGAAGCTGGGAATCAGCCAGTGGCCACTGCACAATTCAAGCACTCAGCACCCGCCCCTGCCTGTGTAGCTCTGGGCCAGCCACAGCTGTGGGCCTTTGTTTTCTGATGGCACAGCTAGACTCCCACCATGGAGAGGGACTCAGCCCCGAGGGGGTTTCTCAGCCCCAGAGCAACCCCCAAGCTCACCTCATGCCCGAGGAGGCCCCTGTGTTGCTACCAATGATTTCCTCTGAGCCCTCAGCACAGAGTGGCCACCCAGGAGCCAGGCTCTATCCTGCTCACCACACCCGATGGCTTTTCTTCATGTGCCTGGCACTTGTTGACACATTTTTCCTTCACTCTTCCACTGACCCTATAGGACAGACTTACAACCAGACCAGGAATGTCGTCACAGCCTGAGTTCAAACCCAGTTGTAGCCTCTTCTCCGGTCATGTGAGCAGGACGCTGAACCTTTCTGAGCCATCAGTAAGATGCTGATAGTGATGGTACCAGCCTTTCTGGGCTTGGGGGGGGTGGCCTGAACAGCATAACAGGGCTTGGCCTACATTTGGTCTTGGCCAGTGGAGGTACCGGTTACTACCATTTGGTAGATGGGTATGCTAAGGCACCATAGGTGAAAGATCTGCCCTGAAGTGCCCAGCACCAAACTGAGAAATGCCCCAGGGTGGGTCTGATACCATGACACCTTACTTCCCGGAAGCATACCACCTGGGAGGCTGCAGAAGATCTTGGAAATCCGTGGCCTCTCCAGGGCGCTCTCCACCCCCTGGCTTTTGTTCTCCTTTGCTCCTGGGTAAGGGAACCCCATGTAGGATCTTCTGCCACTTCTGACCCCAGGTCAGGGGCCCTGGCACCACCCGTTTTCAAGGGAGCTCTGTCTCCTCCTCCTGCCCCAGCCTCCCTGATGAAAATGCCAACTGGGAGAAAAAGATTCGGGGGTAGACAATGAGACTGCCAATAAAATCTGGGACGAGAGCTGGGAGTGACGGTCTCACTGACAGTTGAGATCCGCAGGGAAGGAAGGTGGCAGGCATGCACTGACATCAGCACGCTTCATTCTGAGCGCAGCCCCAGGGGGAGAGGCGTGCCCAGGAGACCTGCCTTGCCCCAGTGCCACGTGGGCTTCACCTGCTGCTGCTGCTACGGGTAGAACAGGTCATGAGGAGAGATGCCTGGCCTTGGGGTCTCTCCAACAGTGGCTCTTCCCTGGCTCCCCCCTGACTGATGATGACATGTCTGGGGACAAAAGGTACAAACAACTGGAGAAGCTCCCTGCCAGGAGGATGAGAAGAAACTGTGTTCCTCCAAAAGGATTGAACTGGTCTAGCCCTATGGTGTGGCCTTATTAAGAAACTCAAGTGTCTGCAGATAGACCCAGGTTCGATGAGGTTTGGGGTGTGTTCTAACCCACTGGTGTCCTGAGAAAAAGCCCCAAGATGCAGCACAGGGGAGACCTAAGGGCCACGGCTACTGCTGGAAGGGAGGGCACCCAGCCCCTAGACTGTGAGAAGTTCTGCCAGGTGACCCTTTCCTTTAACAAACAGGGTTTTTCTGCCAAACAGCCCCTGGCAGGAAAGTCCTAAATGCCAACATACCTGCTCTCTGGACAGGGCAGGCAATCTGAGCCTCAAAACTGAGAAGCCCCTTAAGCAGCTGTGAAACCCCCGTGGGTTCCCCCTCGGGTGCTTGTGGCTTTAACACCGCTGCCTTGGAGGGCCACCTCACCTCATCTGATTGAAGTTTGCACCAGAGAACTTTCTGCTGGGACCCTGCCCTCTCACCCCTTCACTCACGCAGGCTCCTCGCCAGGGCCCTCAGCTGACTCCTGCACACTCATTCCATGTGAATGCAGGACTGCCGTGTGCTGGACTGCCTGCACGGGGCCTGGTGGGGAAGGCGGGGGTGGTGGAGCTCTGATGCCTAGCATGGTCTCCTTCACTGGGGGCTGGTAGCTCAAATGGGAGAGTATCTGCCTGGCACTCATGAAGTCGTGGGTACGTACCCCAGCATCACATAAACCAGGCATGGTGGTGAGTGTCTGTAATCCCAGAGTTGGGAAAGTAGAGAGGCAGGGGGGCGAGGCATTTAAGGTTGTCATTTGCTACATACTGAGCTTGAAGCTAGCCTGAGCTATTGAGAACTGATCTCAAAATAAAATAAAAGCACCTGGTACCATGTTCTTCAAGATGTTCCCTCCCTGTCCCCTCCCCACCATCTCTGCTTCCACTGCAAGTTGGAAATGGACCCCTCTCTCCTCTCTGGGGCTCTCTCAGAAGTCAGCACCTGCAGCTGTGGTACTCCACTTGCTTACCCATTTCTGTGTCTCATTCACCCCGGAGCCCCAAGTCCATGGCTACTCTTGGCTCGAGGCAGGCCAGGGGTGCAGGACAGAGATCTCTGTGGGATCCCAGAGCCTCGGCTTGTGTGTCCCATTACTAGCTGGCCAGCAGCCTTGTGCCTCTGAGCCCTGTCATTTCCCTCTGTGTGGCACTGGGGTGAATTGCAGTGGTTACTAATGGTTTTCATCTGTATTATCAGAACTATAGTGATTATTATAGCACATCTCTTCCCAGGATCCACGTGTCTTATCCCCTCATTGGATTCTTGTCACTCTTTGCATATATATTGTCCTCTAAACTGGATGATATCTCTCCCTTACCAGCAGGGACTGTGTCCATCTTAGTTACGGTTTCTACTGCCATGAAAACACCAAAGTAAGTTGGGGAGGAAAGGGTCGATTCAGCTTAAACTTCCACACCACAGTTCATCATGGAGGGGGATCAGGGCAGGAACTCAAGCAGGACAGGAACCTGGAGGCAGGGGCCGATGCAGAGGCCATGGAGGGATGCTGCTCTCTGGCTTGCTCCCTATGGCTTGCTCAGCCTGCTTTCTTACAGAACCCAGGACCACAGCCCAGGGATGGCCCCACCCATAATGGGCCAGCCATTCCCACGGCAATCATTAATTAAGAAAATGCCCCAGAGCTGGAACTCATGGAGGCGTTTTTCTCCCTCCTTTCAGATGACCTCACTTGTGTTAAACTGACAGAAAATTAGCTAGTACAATTGACTTCTTGTCAGCTTGACACACACACACATCACTGGTAAGCCATAACCCTTCTTTTCTTGCTCTTCCCCATGGTCCCACATTAATATTAATTTTAAAAGTCTCACAGTCTTTAAAAATCCAAACATTTTTAAAGGTCATTCTCAGTAAAAATCCAAATCTCATGTTAAAAATTCAAAATTTCTCAACTGTGGGCTCCAATAAAATAAAAAAAATAAGCTAAACACTGTCTTACTTCAAAAGGGAAGAACCTGGGCACAGTCACAATCCAAACAAAGCAAAACCAAGCTCCAACCATAAACCATACCCTAATATGTAATGTCTGGGACTCGCCATTTTCTGGGCTCCTCCAAAGGGCTGGGGTCACATCTCCAGCTCCGCCCTCTGCGCACACACAGCTTGTCGTCTAGGCTCTGGCTGGCTCCACTCCACTGCTGCTGTTCTTGGTGGTCATCCCCAAGATACTAGTGTCCTCTGCTGCACTGGTCTGCACCTTCACCAATGGCCTCTCCTGGGCTCTCTTCAGGACCCGAGCCCTGCCACACAGCGCCAAGCCTCAGCTGCTCTCCATGATGGCTTCAAAGCCAGTATCACCTGGGTGACTCTTACGTTACCAGGTTCAGTTGACAGCACGAGGTACAGCCTTGGCCATGTCTGGAGCACAGCTTCTGAGTGCTGACCCTGAGGAAACACTTCCCAGAAGACTTCACCTCAGTGATGCTGGTCTCTTCTTAGCCACAGCTGATTCTTCAGCCACGCTGACCAGAACCACAGACTCTTCACACAAAATAGTAAACAGACCTGCTAGAGTCTTTAAATTTCCCTCTGAAACTTCACAAGCCAGCCTTCATCATCTACAAAACTCTCAACATCTTCCAAGCTCCTACAGAACACCCCACAGAGCTGTCAACATTCAGTGGCTTTTCTAGCAAAAATTCCAAAGTCTTTCCACAATCCTCCCCAAAACACAGTCAGGTCTGTCACAGCAATACCCCACTACATTGGTACCGATTTGTCTTAGGGTCACTATTGCTGTGATGAAACACCACGACCACAGCAACTTGGAGAGGAGAAGGTCTGTTTGGTTTATACTTTCACATCACAACCCATCATCAAAGGAAGTCAGGACAAAACCTAAAACAGGGCAGGAACCTGGAGGCAGGAGCTGATGCAGAGGCCACGGAGGGGTGCTGCTCACTGGCTTGCTCCTCGTGGCTTGCTCAGCCTGCTTTCTTATAGAACCCAGGACCACAGCCCAGGGATGGCCCCACCCACAATAGGTTGGGCCCTTATCCATCAGTCACTAAGTAAGAAAATGTTCTACAGTTGGATCTTATGGAGGCATTTTCTTAGTTGGAGCTTCCTCTGCTCAGATGCTTTGTCAAGATGACAAAATTAGCCAGCAAAGTGCCACACTTGGTGGGGGGGTCTTGAGGGGCTGAATAACTTCAGTCTGGCTGATATGGAGCCCAATTCCTCACCCAGGGTCTCCAGGGACTGGAGCTGAGGTAGAAACCACAGGTAGAGACTGCTCTGCATCTGGCAGGCTGGGCCACCTCACCCCTGAGAGTCAAGGTTTCCCCTCTGCAGCACGAGGGATAGTTCGTACATCTCCAAGTGTCAGGAGACAATGTACATGAAGCATCTGATACGCGGCAAGTGTCAGATGGACGAGCAGGTGTCTAACCTCTGAGACCTGGGCTTGATCCCAATCCTAGCCCTGCCTGGCTGGGTGACCCTGACACATGTCCAAGTGCCATCGTGAACCTGTGGGACAGACTCACCACTGAGAGCTGCTGAAGGAGGGAACAAGGCCACTGGCGAAGGCAAATTCATAAGCAAGTGCAGGCTGCGTTGTGTTGTCTTGTTTTAGGGAAAGTTTCCAACCCAGGATGGCCTGGAACCTTTGAGCCCCTGCCTCAGCCTCCTCACTGCTAGGATTCTGAGTATGTGCCATCACACCCAACAGGTGGCTGATTTTTATTGCACTAGATTTTTTTTTTTAAAGATTTATTTATTTATTTTATGTATGGGTGCTTTATCTGTATGATCATCTGTAACCAGAAGAGGGCATCAGATCACGTTGTGGATGGTTGTGAGCCACCATGTGGTTGCTGGGAATTGAACTCAGGACCTTTGGAAGAACAGCCAGTGCTCTTAACCGCTGAGCCATCTCTCCAGCCCAATTGCACTAGATTTTTAAAAGTTACATTTACTATTCATTATGTATACGTATATGAATGATGCACATATATGTATAATACGGTGTAGTGATGTGCATACCACCATGCATGTGTGTAGGTCAGAGGACAACTTTTAGGAGTTGGGTCTCTCTTTCTATCATGCGGGTCCTGGAATCGAACTCAAGTTGCTAGGCTTCACTGCGAGCTTCCTTTACCCACCGTGCCATCTTGCCATCCCTACGCTGGATTTTTGTAACTGTCCAGACTTGCACCCGCCCAGGGCCAGCCCTCTGCTGAGCTCTGACCAATGCATTAAAGACACAGGTGCAACGAATACCCCAGCATCACTGTCCCCATAAGGACCTTCCTCGCTCGGCCTGGGACCCATGGCTCTTTCAGCCACAAGGGCACCAGCTGTGGATGCTGGGAGAGAGAAAGCCACAAACATCCTTCCTTCTCTTTGGGTAGACAGAGGGTATGAGAGAAACACCACTCTTCAGACCAAGACCCAAGTTCACCCATTCCAACACCCAGAAGCTGCTTTGTAGGGTTGAGGGGCTGGCTCAGGACAATGGGGTTCTTGGCCACCACGGGCAAGAGAAACCACTTCCTGCCCCCTCCCTCCACTTCCTTCCTTCCTTCTTTCCTTCTCTCCCTCTTCGTCCCAGAATGTGGAGCAGTTATCACATGCCACACACCTGTCTGGATGTGGGTGGGGCAGAAGGTGAATCGGCTGCCCTTGGGTGCTGACAAGGGGGTAGTGGTGGCTAGGCTCATCATTGCTTCACCAAGGGTCCCTCCACTGCCAGTAACAGCCTGGCACAGAGGTGTCACCGAGTAGGAAAAGTGAATGCTTCAGGCACTGGGCCAGATGCCCCCCCAGCACCTCATATCTACACAGCCACCTGGTGAGCTGATTCGCCCTCCAGGCTCCATTTCCAGATGAAGAATCAGGTTCAGCCATGCGTCTGGCTCATTAATCTCAGCACTTGGGAGCTGAGGCAGGGGGGTTGCTGCGAATTCAAGGCCAGCCTGGGATGCATAGGAGACCTTGTCTCAAAACAAACAACAAACAAACTAAACGAACAAAACGAAGAATAAATGATTGGAGGGTCTCGGTGCTGCTTGCCCAGTGCCACACAGCCAGCACGAGGTAGAGCCGAGTTTTGAGCCCAAATCCGGCTGCACCTTTTTCCTCCCACCCACTGTCCAGGCCCTCTGGCTGCAAGATGGGAAAGGAGAGAGGCAGAGAACCGGCCCCCTAGTCCTCCTTGAGAGGAAGCAGGTCCCGGGGGACAGTACCCTGGCTACTCCATAAATAACCAGGTCCCTGGGTCCTGGCGGCAGTGGCTCTGTGTGTAATACAAACAGCTCTAATCCCCTGTCAGTTAGACTGGATATCAGAGGAGACAAGCTTCCGAGCGGGGAGGCCCTAATTGAATGGAATTGAAAAAGCAGAATGGGGGGCGGGGCCTGGGAGGAGGGACAGGAGCACGCAGTGGCCTAGCGCAGCTGGCTGGGGCTCCGAGGCCAGCGGGGCCTCATTGTCGGCCCCGGAGGAGGGAGCCGGGCTGGGGGGGTGTCGATGGGGCCGGCGGGGTCCCCAGCCAGGGTGCTCCGCCCCTTAGGCCTCCGCTTTATCTGCTGGCTCTGCCGTTTTCTCTCTCCCGCTCTGACCCTTTTTCTGCTCCTTCTGTTATCTCAAATAATGTCACTGCCTCTTTAGAATCTATTCATCAGAGCAGAAAGAAGCCAATACTGACACTGATTAAAAACAAAAAAAAAAAAAAAAAAAAAAAAAAAAAAAAAAAAACCTGTGCCTCCCGGGGACAGAGCTAGCTCGGTTCCAACCGCTGGCGCCCTGCCGCCCCAGCCTGCCATTTCACCTCACCGGGTAATCAAATTCCACCGGGCGATCCTCCCACCCCGGGGCCTAGCAAGTCCTCCCTAGGGCTGCTCTTCCAAAGAGGACTCACCCTGGGGACCTTTCACCTTGGCCTGGTCTTTTTTCTTTTTCTTTTTTTAAATTGGTTTGTCGTTCTTTCTTAACAGCATTTAAAAACTGAATTGTACCATAACAGCCAGATTTTTGGAATCTCTTTTTCAAACTAGAGGAGCCATGGATGTCTATAATCTGGCATTTGGAAGGTGGAGGCAGGAAGATGGGAGCTCAAGGTCATCCTCAGGTTCATGGTGAACTGGAGGCTAGCCTGGGCTATGTGAGACCCTGTCTCCAAAATATATATATATATATATATATATATATATATATATATATATATATATATATATATATATATAAAATAAAACTAAACAGAGGACCACGGCCAGAGCTGAGGACCTGAGTTCCACACCTGCAGAGTTCCAGACCTGACAGAAAGGCTTAGACAGCAACCCCATCCCTCCTCCAGGGCAGCAGCTGGCTGGGGCTGGGGACAGACAGCGCCCATTACACCCTTCCCCAGCTAGGCTGGAGATTGGTGGGGGTGAGGCGTTTGAGCAGACACTTCTCACTGGTGTTAGAAGGCATGAAAACCAAGGCCAGGCCACGGAACTGGAGACCAAACTCTCAGGAACAGCAAGGAGACCACAGCCCAGGGCCGGCAAGCCACTCTCGGTGCCACACAGCAGGGCAGAAGGCAACAGCGCTCTTCTCAGCTTTGTGAGACAGGCGAGAAGTCTTGAACTTGGTGTCTTTACCTCAAATGCCTCCAGTCCAAAAAGCCATGTGACACCTGCGTCTGGGAGCCCTCAGGCCTTGGGGCTGGCTCTGGTGAGCTCAGAAGGCCAGAGTAGAGAGACGACCGACAAAGCTGGGACAAGCAAGGCCACATTAGCCTCTGCCCCTTCTCCAGCCCAGGGCTCAAGCCAGTGTCCTTAGTCCTCTAGGAAGCCTGGGCCAACAACCCAGCTTACTGCAAACATATTTCGTCTAGAGGCTGGTCACTTCCCAGCTCTGTGACTCAGTGTTCTTGAGAGCTTGTTTGGAGGTTCTAGCAGGGAAGTGCAGCTACTCGTATACCCTTGACCGAAGAGCGGTCCTCCTCTATTCAGGGAAGGTCGTCCTCTTCGACCGAGCGCGCAGCTTCGGGAGGGACGCACATGGAGCGGTGAGGGAGGAAGGGGACACCCGCCTAGCCAGCCAGATCAGCCGAATCAACCCTGGCGATCAATGGGGTGACAGATGTCGCAGCCAGATCGCCCTCACATCCGACTCAGTGTTCTTATCCACAGTGTGGATCCTTGTGGCTCTCTTGGGGATGGTCCTGGTAGACTCTGCTCTTTGAGGTAGGTGGCCGGAGACAATAACCTGATGGGACATGTGTGAGGGCCACTTGATGGCTGCCAAGGACAGGCCAGCCCGTGTGCTGTGGGCCCCCATGGGGTTGCAGGGGGTGTGGAACAGATGTGTTGTCTTGGCAACAGATGGCAGGTGCGCGGGCCCAGGAAGCCTCTTCCTCCAAGGTCATGTCCTCCAACCCCCCGAGCTGGCAATCTGGTGTGTGGGCACCGTGGTTAAAACCCAGTGTCCAGCTCAGCACTGCCAACCCTGCCAGCTGCCTGGAAGAGCAGAGAGGGCGGTTCTTCCCACCTCTCCTGTAGAATGCAGGGTTCCCCATCAGAACATGAGTAGTGAACCCTCCCTGGTTAGGGCAGCTGCAGTTACCAGGTTTGAAGCTTGGAGCTGCTGTCCCGAGCTCTCAGGGGGCCTCTGTGAGCCTCCGTTTCTCCTGTAAGAACAATAGCAGTTCCACTTCCTGGATGTTTGGGCCACATGTGAGATGGGCAGAGGAGACACTCTCCAACAAGGAGGTGGCGTTATTAAAGTCCTGTGACGAGCGCCTGGCAGGGGCTGCTGGGCCATGAGACAAAAACCACTCTGAGTTCAGAATTCACAGAATCCCCTCAGTGGGAGGTTAAGAAGGCACCAGGTCCAAGGTCCTGACAGTGGACAGACATAGCTTGGATGGATCGGGAGACTGAGGCCCAGACAGGGCAAGATACCTGTTTCCAGTCACTCGGCAAACTGTTTCTCCTTGCCTTATCCACAACCTGGTCATTTTGTATCTCACAAGGTCTCACGCACCAGCTAAGGACAAAGTCAGCCGGGGCATCACAGAATGAATGTTGTGCGTGGAGTCCAGAGCCCTGAGGACTCAGCCCTGATTCTATGATTTGGAGCAGGGTCTTCCCTTCCAGGCCTCAGTTTCCTCAGAAGGGAACTGGGGCTCACGTACCTTCCTTATAAGTTCCGTGCGAGTGGAGAAAATAAAGAGTCAGTGGGCCCCTGAAGGCAGGACAGCCCTGGTCAGGTCTCTGGGGCCAGGCCTAGTTCCTGTACACAGTAGGGGTGCTCACCACTCAGGGTTCAGAGCCTGTCAGCCTTGGCCCTTTAAGAGAGGCAGCATTTTTCCCTGGGGCGGGGAAGGAGAAGGAAGCCCTAGGGATCTTGGGAGGCCTGGGGGTGCCCCGGGGACAGACCACCTCAGTCTACACATCACGAAAGGGTCTCTGAATGTCTTCCTAGTCATCTAAACATCACAGTGAGAGGGTATGAGGGGTCAGGCAGGACATGGCCCTGAACAGGCTCACCTGGTACCTACCTCATCCCTTGGGTATGGGTTGGTGCTATTAACTGGTGTATTCAGGCCTCTCTGACCCTCCGTTATGCAAGGAGGGAGGTGGGAGGGGTTGCAAGGAGAGGAAGCCCCTTCCTCTCTCTTGGGCTGTAACCCCTTTGCAGGGGCCCTGAGAGGATCCAGCTGCCAGAGGTGGGCCCATCTCCCTTTATCTGCAATCTCATCCATCACAGAGGTCTATGGTGAGGAAAAAAATAAATGAGACAAAAACCTCAGATTTGATTAGATGTGTGAGTCAGCGGCCCTGGGCGTCAAGCCCCTCAAGAGTCTCAGGCAGCATGGTGAGAGCCTGGGACAGCTGTCTCTCATTCAGGAACAAGATCTGGTCAAAATCAGGTAGCCTGGCAGGGCTCAGATCCCAGCCGGTCACCCAGCCTGTCTGAGGGCACAGTTGTCTGGCTGCTTCTCTGTAAGATGAAAGAGTCACTCTCTCACTACCCAAGATGCTCTGGGAAGGGTCACTCTGCCACTACCCAAGATGCTCTGGGAAGGGTCACTCTGCCACTACCCAAGATGCTCTGGGAAGGGTCACTCTGCCACTACCCAAGATGCTCTGGGAAGGGTCACTCTGCCACTACCTAAGATGCTCTGGACCCAGAAGCTTGAAGCCCAACATTGTGTGTCAGCAAATCCAACCTTAGCCGGTCAATGGAGTCAGTTTTATTTTTGGTCTTCTCCCTGCTTACTGAGACTCTGCAACCTTCTTCACACCACCAGAAATCCCATAGTGCATTTCTGGGGACTCCAGACAAGGGACTGCACGTAACTCCATGAGCTGTACCACAGGAACATGGAGTGTTAAAACATGATGGCGCCCAAGGGGTTGAACACACCGCCTGGAGTTCTGCATGTGGGAAAACAGCCCAAGAGCAGAGAGCTGGAGCGGATTCCGCACACCAAGCTCTGCAGGGCATGCAGAAGTGAGGGCGTGGTGGTCTAATGCATGCCAGCTATGGAAAGGCAAAGGGGAGCGCTGGGCAGCTCACTGAGTGACCTTTGGCAGCTCTCACCCTCTCTGGGCTTGGTTTCCTCATCGATACTTCCAAGAGTTCCGTTAAGCTGATGCTTTGGGGTTCTAGGGACCTGCGACTCACACATCACTTGGGTGACACTGGGGACCTACTGTGCTTGTGTATTTGTTTGGGAAAGACACACTGACCGTATGGGCTCCTTTGACCCGGTGCCAGGCTTCCTTGCAGGTGGAATAGAGGCTCTAGGCTTATTCCAGAGAGAATGTGTGGGTCCTCCACAGCTCCGTCTGTCTGTTCTGTGTCAGTCAGAGGGCCTCCTACACACAGGCTCTGAAGCCCATGGAGGGGCCAATTCTGAATGACACAGAGGCAGGACATCCTGTAAAGAGAATGCAATGGAGTGTGACTGTTGTGGATAAAAAGGGATTTAGCCCTGTATGAGGCAAATGTGTGGCACTTAACAGGGCTCTACACTTGGGAGCAAACTGAGGGAAATGTGCTGGTGGCCTGGGTACCAGAGATCAAAATATATTGGCACAGAATGGTGACTACACATCAAGCCAGCAGGTAACCAAAGCATCCTCATGCATGGGGAAGGTGGGAGGTGGTCAAATGGAGTGGTTTGAGATGGTTCCTTTTCTTGGTCATGTTCATCACAGTGAACTTATGTCACCGTAAACTTTTGAGGGGGAAGAAGAAGAAGAGAGAGAGAGAGAGAGAGAGAGAGAGAGAGGGAGAGGGAGAGAGAGAGAGAGAGAGAGA
>CAJQZJ010018538.1:4361133-4459678 GCA_907164525.1 Lophiomys imhausi | reverse complement strand
TGCTGGGGTTGTTAAAGTTGAGCATTGCCAGCTTCACCGTTATGTGAAATGTGTGAAAACATTTCTGATGGCAATGTCAAAGCTAAGGGCCCAGTTTCACATGTGGCTCTCCACTCCTCGCTGGAAGACGGCAGATGCCAAGAGAAGCACATCCAGAATGAGCCAGGGGCCGGGCAGCCAGCAAAGGAGCGCCTTGGCTGCCGGCTAGATGTGAGGTGAAGGGTCTGAGCCAGAAAGCAAAACCAGAGGGCAGAGCAAGCACATGGAGGTGGGCAGGCCAGCCAGGGCCTGCACCAAATGCTGGCCAGTGGACCAGTGGAAGTAAAGCTTCACTGAGAAAAAACAAAAAAACCGCAGGCTCCCACCTGCTTACACCCGTGGTATCTGCAGCCCGTCTCCCCCCACACACAAGACCCAGCTGTGGACTAGAGGCTGTGCTGGGTGCAGTGAGGGCCACAGCGGTGGCAGGGGCGCTGCCCTGTGCCCAACAGAGGGGGTTGGGCTGTGTCAGCTCTAAGCAGAGAAACTGAGAGGGGTGAAGGTGGGTGGCACTAGCAATTTTTCCATCAGTGAACGGAGGAGTGTCTCTGACTGGCAGGGCTGGAATTTTAACCAGCACTATGCAGCGCTGAGGTTTATGGGAAACACTTTACCATCATTCAGAGCAAGACTGCAGTGGGCATTTATTGAGTACTCACGGTGTAGCCAGCACAGGGCCAAGGGCTTTCCGTGTATTCTCTCACCCGATCTTCACACGAACTCTATAAAGGTGATTGATTCCGTTCACCTCACTTACTAAGAGAAAGCCTTCAAAGGTGACTTAGCCCAAGGTCACATGGCCAGAGGGTGGCAGAGCTGGAATGGAGCCTGCCTAGAGCCGAGCTCAGCCACCAGGTTGGCGCCCCAGAGGTGACCTTGAGGTCCTCCGGTTTTGTGTCCTCCAGGCTGAATGAACACTGGGTGTACACTGAGCTTTAAAAAGCTACCAGTGGCCCACAAGAGGGCTCAGCAGGTGAAGGTGATTGCTGACAAGCCTGACGACCTGAGTTCAATCTGCAGGACTCACGTGGGGGAAGGGCACTGGCCCACACGAGCTGTCCACACTGCGGCACACACACAAATAAATGTAAAAGAAAGGAAAAATGGGCAAAGCCTCCAGTGATGGGGTTCTACCTGGACCAGCAGGGGCAGAGTGTCCAAGGAAGACAGGGCACAGCACTCCTGGGACTTTGGGAAGTTTTGAGGTGACGGAGAACAGCAGAATGACACCATTGCACGAGCAGTTGTGGCTGCAAAGGATTACCAGACAGGTGGCTGGGTATGGTGGTACTAGGTGCACGGGGTGGCCACAACAGCAGCTGAGGTCAGTGGCCAGGACACTCGGGTGGGTCCTTCCTGTCGACATTAGCTGCTGACACCCAGCTCCCGGAGCGTGAAGGCCCCGTGGATCTCGGTGTCTGATACCCCTCTTCAGTGCTGTAGTCGCTGTGGACGGCTCACCTTCCCCTCCTGACTGCATGATAGTCCTGGGCCTGTCCCAGCTGTTCATTCAGATTGCGTGGTGAACAAAACACTTGACCCAGTACCTCTGAATAGAGGAAATGCACACGCTACATACAGGTGGTTACGACCTCAGCCTGAGGGAGCAGAGCCGGTTGAAGGCAGGCTTTGGAGTCATACAGCCTCTGAGGCTGATCAGCTGCATGGCTTCGGACAGTTACCCAATATCTCTTAGCTTTGGCTTCTTGGTTTGTTAAATGGAGACGGAGACTGACTGCTCATTGTGCTGTGAAGTTGGGCACAGAGTGGCCCACGGGGACTCAGTATAAATGCTATTGCTTCGTGCATTACTTGTTTCTGAAGGGCAAGGGATACAGACCTGCCAGGAAACGGGTTGGGCCTCACCTACCCTCCTCCTGAGAGTGCTGGGAAAAGCACCAGCTGCCCCCTAGCGGCTGAGGACAAACATATGGAGTCATCAAAACAAACTCGGGCAAGACCCAGCCCATCTTTAGGGTGGCCCCTGGCTCCCAGAGGCCCTGTGGGTGAGGTACCAGTTCACCAGGCTTTGAAGGACCCTGCCATTCCAGGAGCTCAGGAAAGGAACGTTTCCTTTACCTAGCCAGCTGACATCAGAAGGCAGGGATGTCCCAGGCCATAACTTCATTTCTAAGGCTTCAGAGCTGTGTGTAGCTCTGCTGTGACTGAGGCAGATGTGTCCCTGTCCCTTATCCAGCAAGGGCTACCTAGGAAAACGCCCTCCATGAGCTACGTCTTATTTCCTTTGGCCCCAGGACTCCCAGAGAGGGAGGGCACGCTGGAGGAGCAAGTGGAGTGCACCAGCCCTGCCTTCCCACAGGGCCTGAGGCTTTGCTTGTACAATCTTTATTTCCTCCCACGGGCAGCTTCCCCACAAGTACACTTGGAGTCAGAATGGTCAGCATGCCTTGCCTTAGCTGATGGTCCTTGAGAGAGGACAGCAGACAGGAACCATTGGCCAGGCAGTTTCTAAGGGGCCATGGATGGCTGGATGGAACGGTGGATGGCTAGGAGCCAGAGTTTGTGAGGCAGATGGAGGCCAGGCCCAGGCAGATGCACAACAGCTCCAGGGCATAAGGGGGCCCCACAACTGATGCCTGTCTGGCTCCAGACATGCCAGAGTACAGATGGGCCACGGAGGTGGAAACTCTCAGAGTGTAGAAGGCGCAACCAGCAGGAAACGTGTCAGTGGCCAGCACAGAGACCAACTCCAGCCCCAGACACTCCAGCGAGAGGCTGCTTGGCAGGACCGCAGTGTCAGATCGTCTCAGAGGCCCAGGGCTTGTCGGACAGCGTCATCTACAGAGGTGGCCGAGTGCACGGAGACCCCAGGCGCTCCAATGCTGGTCTCCCAGCAGTCAAACCCGCAGCCGGCTAGGGCCTGCTTGGCAGCCTCCACCTTGGCTCGCTCTACACCTGGGGAGGGAAGGCAGTCAGCGCTGACGAATGGCACTCAGCAGAGGCTCCCACTCCGGGGGGGAAGGCCCTCCTGCCGTGACCCTGTGAGGCTCATCGAAGCACCTGTGAACCACATGCCAAGCCCTACATCCTCCCCCCGGGGCTTTAATCACCTGTACCCAGCCTCACCATGCATCAACTGGTCATATGGCTTCAGACTTAATCCCCATATGGGCCTCAGTTTCCCTATCTGGGAATGGGGCTGACACTGCCTGGCCCCCATGTGTGCCTGGCCAGCACTGGTATACTGGGCATGCTCTTTTTTTTTTAAGATTTATTTTATTTACTTTTTTATGTATACAGTGTTCTGTCTGCAGGTAAGCCTCCAGGCCAGAAGAGGGTCTCATTATAGATAGTTGTGAGCCACCATGTTGGTGCTGGGAATTGAACTCAGGACCTCTGGAAGAACAGTCAGTGCTCTTAACCTCTGAGCCAACTCTCCAGCCCCACACACTGGGCATGCTCTTGAAGCATTGACTCCTAATGACCATCATCCCTGGACCAGGAGCTACCACACAAGGCCTCCTAGAGGGAGCACGCTGTACTCCTTGAAGCCAGAAGCCACTACAAGAGCAAGGGGCTTTGGAAACAGAGTGGGGTGTACAAAGAGAGGAGATAGTGATGAGAAAAAGGAGGGGGCCAAGCAGAAGGCCCAAGGAGTGGGCAGTCACTGTATGCCTGCAGGAAGAGTTCCTCACGCTCTGGTACGGTGTGGGGCTCCCTTCCCTCAAGCCTGTTACTGGGTCTTTCCCCCCAAAGGCCAATGAGCATGTCCATTTCACTCTGCCACCAGGTCAACGCCATCCCTGGTTCAGAGTGAACAAGAGTGGGGTGGGAGCTAGAGGACGGGAGACAGCCTGGTTGTTTCTGAAGCTTGAGGCAGGAGCAGCCTGGGGTGATGAGTTTCCCAGCCACATGCTCCTCCCTGTGTAGGAGCAAGCCCGCCTGCTACCACCCTTGTTTGTACAAGGCCACAGAGCAGAGCTGAAGTCTCCCTGTCCAGGAGTTCTCCAGAAGATCTTCCACCACAGTTCAGGCTAGCAATCCCCTCCCAATCCCGATACCCTGTACCCCCGTACCTGGCTTCAGGAGGGTAATGCCACAGCCGCCGCCACCTGCGCCAGTCAGCTTGCTGTGCAGTCCGTGTGCTGCTGTCACCTGGCAGAGCTGGTCTAGGGAGATGTGGCCCACACCCAGGGCATTCAGATGGTGCTGGTTCATGTCTATTAGCTCCTACAAAAGTGTCATCTGTTCCTGCCTGGCCCACCAAGGCAAGCCCTCTGTCCCACCCTATGTCTCTTGTCCACCTGGCAGCTGCTGCTGTGGGATTTGGGTGAATAGCACCGACTTCATCCTCCAGCCACTGAGGGCAGCCTGGCCCTTGTAGGGGGATGGGTGCATAATCCAAGCAGGGAGAGGATCCTACTTGAGTGGCTAAAACTAGTTGACTTCAGACATTGGCCACCAAACCTATCCACCTGCCATATGGCCAGAAGTCACATGAAAGATTCCTAACCACACGGCTTTAATCCCTGGATCAAGCTATGCTTGAGGCCATGACCACTGGTCCCTCACTTAGGAGACAATTCCTTTTCAGCTAAAGGCTAGTCCGGACAGGGACAGGCTTATATTTGCAAGAGAAAATGTCTCAAACAATTTGTCGCCCTACTCCTGCCTCCTGGACTGGTTTCCAGAATAAGAACCAGGTTGTCACTCCAGCAGGGTCATGAATGAGCAAATAGCTAAATATTTGTCTAGGTTTCTTCAATTATGTGCTATAAAATTGCTGCTTGCCAAGGACCAACAAAGCGCATGTGGATAAAATGCTAAAGGTGCCCACTATTGCCTTTTACTGGATGCTGGGTACACACTGCACACTGGAGAGAAGCACCAGCCAGGGTCTGTACTCCCTCTTGGGCCTGGGAGTCAGGCAGGCCAGGGTGAGGCTCGGCTCTGCCCTTCTCAGCCCTTAGGCAGGGTCCTCTGTTGGAGTGTTTCTCCCCTGGAGACAGATGGTGTGAGCTCTGCGCTCTCCGGGCTGTGTGAAGGGAAGGACTTCTGCACACTTCTCAGCCCTTAGGCAGGGTCCTCTGCTGGAGTGTTTCTCCCCTGGAGACAGATGGTGTGAGCTCTGTGTTCTCCAGGCTGTGTGAAGGGAAGCACTTCTGCACAGTGTCTGTACCCTGCAAACACTCTGCAATCAGTGTTGCCATCATCCCATTTTATAAAAGGGGACACTGAGGGCCAGGGGCAAAAAATCCTGTCTGGGGCCATCCATTTCATAAGGTACCAAGTCAGTGCCAGAAGCACTTCTGCTTGCAAGAGCGCCCTTGGCATTTCAGACACCTCCTTTTGCTCAGGAAAACTGGTGTGGCTTATGTTGTTCAGGGCTCTGCTCTGAGCATGGGGCCTAGGACACCTGTGCACTGAGGGCCACCCATCACTAGGGAAGCTCTGTCAGGGACTGCCAGTTGCTCGTTCTTGGGCCTGCCCCCCTTGCCAGCATTCTGACAAATGAGCCGAGAGGCAGCGTGGCCTGGTGGCAGCCCTGGGTGCCTTCCACGAGCCCGGGGCTGTGTGCGGAGACTTCCAGGAGCTGCATGCCTGAGCTCCAGGTGTCATGTTGTCAAGGCAGGATCCAGCAGACACCTGTCACATTCTGATCCAGAATCTGTCAAGGATCCGATGACAGACTGTGACATGAGAGAATAGCTCACTGGTTTGTGTGCAAAGCCGTCCAAGAGCAGAACTGCGTGCTTCAGTGGCTGTGGCAGTCAAAAATACCCATGCTGTGTAATCAGCGTGCTGCTCCTCAGCATTCTTGGGGCTCGACAGGGCGCACGTGAGCAGCTCTCTATCTTCATTACTCCCCTACTCGGGTCTGCGATCCTGAACACGGAAGGACCGAGAGCTGGGAAGCAAGGCTTGGGGACTGTGGAGGCTGGGAAGGGGGTGCTGGGAGATGAGGACAGAGGCTCCAGGTTATATGGAGGCCTTGTGCCTAGCACACAGTAGGTGCTCATTAAAGATCTGAGTGATTCTGGGTGTAATGGTGTCCATCGCAGGCAAACCTCTGAGCCCGAGGCTATCCTGGTCTACTTAGGGAGTAACAGGGCAGCCATGACTCTGTAGCATGACCCTGTCTCGAAAAATAAAACTAAATAAACAAACTGCTGAGTGGAGGTGTACAACAGGCATTAGTTTGGGTCTGGGCTCTGCCAGTCACTATCTGGATAACATGGGAGGACATCAGCCTCTGTGGACCTCAGCTTTCACGTCTGTAAGACAGAGACGCAGGTAGTTGCAATGAGGAAGAGTGACGTTACCGAGAGGCCGCTTTGGTGGTGGCTGCACACTGGGACACCAGGAAGGGCAGTGACTACAGGACAGGAATGGAGGCCAAGCAGAGCAGGAGCATGCCCGGCTGTCTGGAGAGGACCCTGCCTGCACCTTCACATGACTGCTGATGCTCAGCTGCTTCAGCCAGTGGCCACTGGGCCTCCTTGTACTTTGAGGGAGGCCAGATGGCTTTTTACCACCAGCCCAATTTACAAGACCAGATGGCCCATGTCTGTCTGAGAGGGAGCCTTTGGCTCTCTGAGCTGGTGGCACATGGGCCCTGGGAACAAGAGACCCTGGAACTGGAATAATCTTGTGACACCTCAGTGAGGCCACCAGCAGGCCATGAGGGAAAGGGAATTCAGACACAGGCCTGCTCAGATGCTGATCATGGGGGTCAAGATGCTGGCCACAGTTAGAGGACCATAGAACAACTTCAGGACCCACCTGACCAGAAGAAGCAGGTGGCTATTGAGTGGACAGGTAGCCAGCAAAGAGTGGGAGCTGTGAAGGTAGCCATCTCCCCAGGGCAGATAGGGAAGACGAAGAGTCTGCCCATGTGGGCTGCTCCTCAACCTCATGACCCACAGCTGCCTGCAGGGCCTCAGTGTGCCAGGCTTCTGGGTGAGACACGCTTGCCCACATGGGCACGTACATGCTCAGGGCCCAGGCCTGGGCAAACTGAGGACAGGAGCAGACACTCCTTGAACAGCAACGGGGTGAGCAGGTGGTTGCGAGCATGCTTACTTCTAGTACAAGGTACTGTTCCGGAGCCGGCGCTGCCACCATCTCTCCTAGGACATGCTCACACTCCAGGGAAATTGCATCAATTGAGGTCAGGAGTGGGGCCACGATCTCAGGGAACTACAGGGAAGGAAGGAGGGCAGAATGTGAGGTCTAAGGATAGGGGAGGGCAGACCCCGCCGTAGCAGTGAGACACCATCTACAGCAGTCCTCGGGGACGTTCCTCTGGCCTGGCCTTTGTCCTGCCGAGGCCCTGGCAGGGGGATCCTTGTGTGACTAAAGGGACAGGCCTATTCCAGAAATCCCTATCCTGATTCTGGTCCAGCAGTGGCCACTGCTAGTACCTTCCTTTCTGCCCACAGTGCCTCCTCAGCTTTCCCTGCCCCCTCCCCAACAAGCACAGCAACAGGAGTACCTTCATTAGCCTGTTTCTGACGCCAGCCACGAGGGCCTTGGTACTTCGTGGCACCTTGGTGTTGGTAAGCAAGATCTGCAGATCTGGGAGCCTGCAGTGAGAAAAGAGGGCAGGGTGGAAGAACTGGGGGGACAGGAAGGTGTCATGTGGACAGCACATCGGGGGAATCCCAGCCGAGTCCAGGGAGGGGAGAAAGGAAGTCCTCCAGGACTTTGTCATCATGAGATATAGGGGCTCAGGAGGGATGCAGACCACCAGGGGCAAAGGCTGGGGCAGAATAGCATACACAGAGCCTGGAGGTCACAGGTCATGACCCCTCACAGGGTTATAAGTGGCTCTGGTGGAGGGCAGGAAGGACCTGAGGGGGCGATGAGGGGGCGGGGGACAGGGCAGGAGACAAACACACTTCTGCAGAAACCTCCAGATCTCAGGGTTCTGGGAATTCTGGGGATTCAGGACTATCTATAGGGACGTCACTTCTTGACCATCCTTAATCTAAAAAATCTGAAACATGAACTGCTCTGTAATACAAAAAAATCTCAAGCACCATGTTTGAGTCTGGATTTCTAGCTTAGGGTTGGTTGCTCAATCTCCTGTCAATCCGTGCTCGATCTCCTGTCGATCCGTGTGGGAAGGGGCATGCAGGACTACTTCTAGTCTGAGGAGACCAGCCGCCTCGCCCACCCACAAGCTCATTCTACAGTGCCCAGAGCAGCAATCCAGGCAAGAACCCTGCTATGGTCACGGGGAGCCAGAGCTGCTGTAGAGAGGAGAGCAGCCGCCTGAGGTTGCTGTGGGCAGGATGCCCCAGCTTGTACCTAGGGGAGCTGTACAATCCTAACTGTCCTCATGCCAAGTGGCCTCTGGAGGAACCAGTCGCCTTTCCTTGCCATCCACTCTACCCTTCAGAGAGCTGTGGGCAGGGATGGAGGCAAAGAGCCTAGAAGTGGCCCCCCCCATGACAGCTGGAGGCCATTCCAGTGGAGGCGGGGAGGCTACCTGCAATCCTGCCTCAGGGGCCCAGGCCTCCATTCCTACCCTGCAGGATTGCACTTGTCTTTTTTAGACTTTCTAAGGTGAGCACTGGCTTTTTTCTACCCTTTGAGGACTGCTCATCACCCAAAAAGACCGTGTTCAGGGAGGGCGGACCCGAGCCACGCCACAAGCAAGGTGCTTTGTACAGAATGGTGCTATGGATGAAGGTGGGCTGGCTTGATGCTGCCATGGATGAGGTTGGGTAGCTTGATCACATCTTCATCTCCACACACAGTCTCTGCTAAGGCCCACACGAAACCCATCACATCCAGGGGTCACCACTCCAGCCCATGCTCTGAAAGTGCTACGTCATCTGGGCCTGGACCCCTCCCCCACCCCATGTCATCCTGTCTCCCTTCTACGCCAGCCTCAGGACCTTTGCATGTGTCCATTCTCCAGAAGCAGTCCCCTCCTCACAGCTGCATGGCTGTGGTCACTTGGGCCTCTGCTCTGCTATTACCTCATCAGAGCCCCTCCCCCCCAACCCCAGCCAATCAGCTTTCACTGAGCATTTTTGGTCATCACAGCTGAGGGGTGCTGTGGCATCTAGCCAGGCGTTGCTGCTGAACACCCTGTGACATATGGGACAGCCGGCACCCTGGGGGGAAGGATCCAGCCTCAAATGCCGAGGGAACCCAGGCTGAGACCCGCCAGCACAGAGTTGCAGACCGCCAAAGCTGGAAGAAGCGCAAGGCTGGGTGGGCCAAGGGGCAGCACTGTGAGCCACTACTGACTCAGCTGGCCGGAGCAGTACACCAGGACCCGGTGCCTGTCTGGGACAACCGTCATGGGTGAAGAAGGCAAGAGTGCTGGTGACCCTTGCCACCACATAATCCACCACAATGCCCACCTCAGCCCAAACGCACTCCTGCTTGCCACGATTTAATCCCTGTCCCCAACCTTTTGGCTAATGGCAAAAGTGGATGCCAAGATTCAATCTGCACAGTGACCAGGTGGGACACAGCCATGCAATGCAGAGCACGAACTGCCAAGCCTGAGCCTTGCCCGAGCCTCCCACTGCAGGCTCTGGCCCATGTAAGTCTTGCTGGCCTCCACCACACCCCTCTCTGTCCAAGCCTGAGCCTTGCCCGAGACTCCCACTGTGGGCTCTGGCCTCCACAACACCCCTCTCTGCCCTCTGTTGGCTTCCACACTCATCTGTCCTAACCCTTCCCGTGCTTGCCCAGCAAGAGCTTCTGGGAACAGCCCAAGAGGCACCTGTGTTCCTGGGCCACAGGCTGAGTCATTAGGAAAAGGAAAGCAACACCTACTATTCACTAAGGGAACGGACAGACAGGCAGCCAGGGTCGGCAGACCAGCCACGGGTCAAGGGGAAGGGACAGCCACATGTGACTTTCACCTTTAATCACAAGGAAGAGTTGGCAGGCAGGAGAAAAGACAACAGCCGGGCCAGCCTCACTGTGCCCCAGGCCCCACACTGTGATACTGTCACAGCAGGAAGGGGACACAAGGACACCTGCTCCTCACAACCTCACAAAGGCACCATGCTCTTTCTGGACACCTGGAGTAGCTGTACTAGGCATGGCAACAACGCCTGAATTACCTCTTCAAGGACGACATCTTCCCTTGCTGATAGTGCAGGGCTCCTCCTAAAAAGAGGGACAGCAGCCGTCACTAAGGGTTAAGGCTGAGATTTGCATTCTGGGACAGTGAGAGGTCAGTGTGGCTTCCACACATGCCAGGATGAATGACACACCCAACCGTTCCAGCTTCAGCTGAGGAGGACCCAAAGGGTATTTGGCCTTCTGAGCCACCTGGAGTCCTCAGCCATTGTCCATGTGGTGAGGCTAAGGCCTAGGGTGGCTAGCCCTGTCAGCAAGTATCCTATCAGGATGGAAGGCTGCTTGGGTGGCTTGCCAACTCCACAGCAACAGTTCCCTGTGGGGTTTCTGATTTCCCAGGGCCTGGGCCTACCCCTCAGAGAGGCAGAGCCTGGGATCTTCCCCTTCCATGGAATAGGAACATGCTCTTCTGCAGAAGCCACTAACTGCTCCCATCCCAAGCTAAGAGAGCCAGGGCACCCCCCCCCACCACCAACATAATGAGACTCCCAGGAAGGATGAGGATGCAAACACACCTACCCCAGGTGCTGACAGCATTGTCCACGCCAGAGGGATTCCCGTGGATCACTTTCTCTCCCTGGTAGGCCCACTTGTTAATCCACTCCAGGTCCTCCTCAGACCACCTGGGCACACAGAGAGTTAGGGGCTGGGATCACCTTGGACAGCAGAAGGAAGGAGCTGTGGGCTGTACCTGCTGCTAGCACAGGGCTACCCAAAGCCCAGGGGCTGATGTGATTGGGGATAGAAACTCGGAGCAGAGGAATCTGCCCTTCTCAGCTCCTTGCTTTCCCCTCCTCCAAAACCTCCTCCAAAGCCCAGGCAGCAGTGCAGTGGGAATGGCCTGGGCTTAGGCCTCCCAGTGTGTTGTACTAGCTGAGTGACTCTGGACCTGTTACCTGACCTCTCTGGGCCCAGAGGAGAGAATGCTTAACCTGACTCTCTTCCAGGCCAGGTCATGGATGGCTGGAGGCAGGCCTGTGACTACACTGAACATTAGTTGATAATCTCTGCTCAAGTGCCAGCTCCTAAGCCAGGCCTGTGTCAGGGAGGGCAAGCAGCAACTGCTCCCTGTGAGACTGCAGTAGCTGGAGGTGTGGCTCAGCGGCAGGGTCAGTGTGGGGGAAGCAAGCATCCACAGTGGCATGCTTCTGTAACACTTGGGAGGCAGAGTCAGCAATGTCGATAGTGTGAGGCCAGCCTGTGTCACACACTGAGACCCCACCTCAGAACAAACAAACACACCACCATTGTGAATCCCTGATGGGCACCAGTCACCTCTGGATTTCCTTAAAGCAGAGGAGCCAAATGGGATGGGCTCAGTGCCAGCATGCGACCAGATCAAAACACTAGTGGGGAACTCAGAAGAGCAGCCCGTCCTCTCCCCCTCCTCAGCCGGGGTCCTTTGTGGAAATCCCTTTTCCCTTGCATTGGCAGAGCTGTGCGGGGTGCTGTATGGGGTGCTGTGGGGTGGTCAGACCCCATCGGCTACTCCAGTCCTCAATATACCTTCACCTCTCTCATCTGTGAAGCCAGAGACCACAGTGTGTTGTGAGATGGAAGAACACACCGGTGATGTACACCATTGGGTGACAGTAGCCTAAAAGAGGCCAGGAGGACCAGGGCTCCTGAGTGTGTGTGGACACCCTGCCCAGCCTCTTGCTGAAGCAGCTGCTGCCTCTGGTTCTCTCCTCAGTGCCCTGTGAGGATTTCATAGATCTACAACTCACAGTAGTGTGAGGCTTTGGTTAGGTGAACTGGCCAGGTGTGATAGTGCACACCTGTAACCCCAGCATCTGGAAGGCTGATGCAGGAGGACTCAGGAGGACTATGAGTTAGGGACCAACCTGGGCTACATAGCAAGACACCGTCATCTAAAAAAAGGCGGGGGGGAGGTTCAAGTGGAGAGAGGGTCTGCTCTACCAGGAAGAGGATCCGAGCCTTCCTTCATGTAAAGCTGGGACAGGTGACACACACCTGTAATGCCAGCACTGGTGGTGACATGGGAGAAGAAATAGGAGACTCTCTGGAAGCTCACAGACCAGCCAGGCTGTTGTACCCAGTGGCAAACAAATGACCTGTTTCTCAAGGTAAAGGCAAGGACCGACACCCGAGATTGCCTTGACCTACACGCACGCATGCGCGCGCACAAACACAGAGAGAGAAAGACACAGACAGAGGGAGATAAAAAAGATTCTATGGGACAGGGTTACCCCCTTTCATGTAGAGGGGAAACAGGTTCACACAGGTACAATGGCGTTCCAAGCTGTAGTGTTCCATCACAGGGAGGACAGTGAGCAGGACAAGGACAATCCTTACCTGCCTACGACAGAGCCCTTGTCCTTGAGCGGGTTGCTGATCTCCTCACAGGCAGTCAAGAGGGCAGCTGCCAAACACACTGAGTAGGCGGCACTGGAGCCCAGGCCTGCTCCAGGGGGCAATTCCGACCACACCACAATGTCCAGGCTCGGGAGCACACTGAAATACACCAGGCACAGAGCATGACTCCCTTAAAGGATTTGATGTGCCAATGGGAACCCGGGGCCAGGAAGGGACCTCAGAGGGAGGGGTTGACTGAACATCTGGTCCAGTGATGGGAACACATCTCCCCAGTGGATGTCAGCAACTCAAGGTGACCCAGGCGACCAGGAAACAGGTGCCAGACTTAAATTAAATCACTGCGAACAACAAACCCCTCCTTAGAATCAGCTCCTCCCTGCTCTGCAGAGCTGGGCCCCCTCCTGGCCTGGCTCTCAGGACCAGCTGTCCGTCTATCTGGCATGGCCTTGCACCATGTCACCTCCCACCCATCTCTCCAGAGCTCACCAGGTGCTTCCACTGGACACGTCCCCCAAACCACCCAAAAGGACCATTCCTGGGCTTTGAGGGGCCCACAGCTGCCTCATCACAGCACCCACAGTGTTCCCAGGCAGCCACTCCTGACACAGGGGACCCAGGTCTACCGCTGATCATTTTTGTGTTTTGTGACAAGGTCTCGCTCTGCAGCCCAGGCTATCAGCCTGTCCTGGAAGTCACTCTGGAGCCCATGCACCTGACGACTCTTGCCTCAGTCTCCGGAGTGCTGGGGTCACAGGTCACCACTTCCAGCTGAGGAAATGGCTAATGGTTACGGCATTAGCCATTAACCACGCATCAAGCTGCATGCCAGGCTCAGGCTCTTGTGCTTTAGGCAGATTGAAAAACACTATCCCCAGAGCTTGGGGCTATCAATGTAGGGCAAGCACCTCAAATGAGGGCAAGTGGCGTGCCACCAGCCTCAGGAGCTCATGCTGGAGCGCCTCGTGATGCTGTCTCAGCAGTGCCATCATGTCCTAGGCACTGGCTCCCCGGTCTATCTGAAAAGGGGCAAGTGGACGCAGGCTTCATTCTGTTCACTAGAGCAGCAAGAGGTGTGCATGCGCCTCTCCGGCCACAACACACAGAGGTCGCCCTGGGGAACTGCAACAAAGCCTTTGTCCTGCTGAACTAAAGGAGCGGAGGACACAGCACAGGGTCAACGTGCCAGTGTTCCAGTGTCCAGTGAGCTGTTCATGTCACAGAGCACGGCCTAACCATCTCTGGAGTCCCTGCTTCTTCAGGAATAAACAGGAGGAGCCTCTCACCTGGGCTGTTGCCACAACATGAGGACAGGGAATGGCTATCGTCCCTAGAGACCCATGAGGCACAGGGATTCTCAGGAACACTTCCCAGGGGAGGCTGGGTGAACTCCTACAGACCGCGCACACACCTCTGCTTCCGGCAGACAGCCAGGTACAGGAACAGGAAGGCGAGCACACCCAGGCTCTCATTGCCGACACAGTCCTCGGGGAGGCCCGCCACCTTCTTCAGCTTCTCCAGTTGCTCTGGGGTGGGTGCTGGGACATCACCTTGCTCTGTCACACAGTCAAACAAACAGGAGGGTGAGAGGCCTGCAGGAGTGTTTATAAACCACAAAACACACTGGGACCAGGATGGGGATAAAAGGTCCCAACACTCCAGCCCTGTGTACCCGTCACATACAGTCTGGAGGGTAGGCAGCCTTCGGTGTGGGTCTTGACTGTTCCATTCACTGCACATATGGTCATTAGCCAAGTGCTTTACTGTCTGTGAACCTTGGTAAAGCAGGGATGACAATAGCACCTCTTTAGGGGGACATTGTAAAGACAAAAACCAGGCATGCAGGACTCGGCACAGCTCCCAGCCCAGACCAAGTGCTTAACTAGCAGTCTGAGAACATGCTGCCCACGAAAGCCACGTTTCACCTTTCAGTCTTCAAAGCCAAATCAAAGGAAGCAGGAAGTTAGTCTCTGGGTATTTATCTCTCTCAAAGATAATCAGTAAAAAGACTGGGGATATGGCTCAGTTGTAAGGGCCTGGAGGGTCTAGCAATTGCCAGGTCCTGGGTTCCATCCTCAGCACTGTACCATACATGCACATACATACATACACACAAACACATACATCACACACACACACACACACACACACAGAGAGAGAGAGAGAGAGAGAGAGAGAGAGAGAGAGAGAGAGAGAGAATGTGGAAGACTGCTGGGCAGCAGGGAAAGCCAAGTCAACAATGTTTCCCACACAGGAGCCTGGGCCACCTTTCTCTGTGATGCCTACAAGGCTGAGCAAGTCTGACCAGCTCACCTTACGGACACGCCCAGCCTCAGGTCAGAAGGTGGCATAAAGCAGGGTGTGGCTGTTAGGAAAGTTCAAGGCACTCACTAAGGATTCGGCGCTGTATAAATGGATGACACATTCTAGAGGGCCAAACCAAGGGGGTCAAGGAGACCCCAACATTGCAGAGCTCTGGGATAAAGACAGACCAACCTTGGAGTTAAGAGACCTGTGTCTGGGCCCTTTCTGTATCCATGATAGTGGTGTAGCCTTTAGCCTCAACTGTATTCGCCATAAAATGGAGATGAATGGTGTCACCTACTTTAGGGACTACTGGTGGAGACCACATTTGGCTCACGCCTGGCACACGAGCTCAGTACCTGTTCATTTTGCCTGTTACTATATGGAAGGAGTGCCAGACCCCCAAAGAAGGAAAGCAGTCTCCAAGAGGCCCTTTTACTCTTCTGCTGACAGACTTGCAGCCCCAGCACCCACCTCTCATCCTGCTGGGTCTCCACAGCAACCCTCAGCCAGATCACATGCCCCTGCCCCTGGTATGAGCAGAGACCTGTCCAGACTCGCCAGTGGGTTTGTGTGTTCTTGGCCAGGAGCTGCCATGCCTGGCTGTTGCCGCTTCAGACACTGACTTGGAAAAGCAGCTGCTAGTCCTCAGGGAACATCTGCTCTAAGGAGTGCCTGGCACCATGGAAAGCAAGTCCCAAGAGGCTCTGAACCTCGGGGGGACCCAGGAGTCACCCAGGGAACCTCTTGCAAAATACAGTCATTTCTTACCACCTCTACCAATTCTCCACACGAGAGGGGCAGGACCAGGAAGCCATAGACACTGGAAAAAAGTACAAAGCCCCACTCCTGGAGCAATCCTAAGGCCTGCAGGTAAAAAAGAACCACTCTAGATAAAGACAGCTCCTTCTTTTCTTTCTATTGGGGGATCAAGCCTACATCTCCACTGCTGAGCCACACCCCAAAAGCAAAGCTTTCACCACCCACCCATTCCATCTCTGGTGGTAGGTGGTGGGGCTTGGGTGCAGGCTGGAAGTAGTCCCTGGAGGGCTCTCGCTTGCCCTGGGCTTGTTGGGAAATGCATGAACCAGAGAAGAGGAATCAGGCTGGGATCAGAGCGGGCAATGGGGTAGGCACCACAAAAGGAACTAGCCTGGATGGCTATAACCACCTGCTCTTCCCATGCCATGAGCAGCAGCTCGGGGCCCTCGACTAATGCATGGGAACAGTGCTGACACCCCGAAAGAAAAGCACCCATCCCCCTAGGAGGTACTGACACCCCCAAAGAGAAGCACCCATGCCCCTAGGATGTTGATATGGTCCAACTGTTTCAAAGACAAGGAATTTCCCTCTCTCAATCAATCTAGGTCCCCGTCTCCACAAGTCAGCCCTGAAGGACTGGCACCAAAATGCCCAGGTTGCTACTGAGGAAGCTGAAGCAATGAGGCGTCTGTCCCGCTGCCTCCTGCTGCTCCTGACTGGCCCCTGAGCCAGACAAGTGCCATCCTGGGGAGTTCAGCTGCACCCCCTTACAAAAACAGCTGTCCCAGCTGGGCTCATTGACTATTTGCACCCCTCACAGAGGGGTAGAGAGGGTCACAGGACCCCCACCTGAGCATCCAGCTGCAGCCTACCACCTGCTGTGTGCAACCCTGCCTTAATTGGATGTGACCTTGAGGAGGGGCTAGGGCATATGCCAGTCGACATCCCCTCCCCAGACTTTCCTGCACATTTATGCACTGGCTTATAAAAGTACATACACTGTTTCACCCATGACCGTTAATCCTTTAGTTCTCTTTTATCCTGTTTTGTCAGACGTGTCTCATGTAGCTCAGGCTGGTTTCGAACTTATCATACAGCTGGAGCTGATCCTCTTGGCCTCCACCTCCCAAGTACTGGGAACACACTAGCTAATATCCATAGTATTTAGAATCAGCTAGGAAACCCAGCTCTGGGCACATCTATGAGGGCGTTTCTAGAGAGGTTTGTTTAGCTGAGGTAGAAAACCCACTCTGATTGTGTGTGGCACCATCCCAGGGGTTCTAGGCTGAGTAACAGGAGAAACAGAGCTGTGCGCCAGCATCCAGTCTTCTCTCTCTGTCTCCTGACGACAGAGGCAACATGACTAGGGACTTCACACTCCTGCCACGAGCAGGGTGGACTATGCTCAAACTGAGAGTCAAAACGCACACTTCCTGAAGTTGCTTTGTCTAGCACAGCATGTCATATAAGGGTATAACCAACACAACAGCTTAACATTTTTACTCTACAACGAGACTAAACGATCTGTCCACAGCAGTCCACAGAGATCCAGGGCACAGTTTCACATGTTCAAAATAAACTAGCTGGGTGTAGTGGCGCACACTTTAAACCCCAGCGCTTGAGAGGAAGAGGCAGGCAGATCTCTTTGAGTTCTAGGATTACACCGTCTACACAGTGAGACTCTATCACAAACAAACAAAATTATATCATATAGTAAATGAATGAAACCAACTTTCTGGGGTCAGAAGAGAATATTCTTCTCTGGCTCCCTCACAGGCAGCCTGAAGTAACTACCCTCTCCCCATCGCCCTCTTTCTACAGGGGCCAGGCTCTTACCACACCTGCTTCCTTTTCTTTATACTAACCAAGAAAGCTTGTGCCCAGCAGCTGAAGCCTGGCTACATCCCAGACCTGCTTAATATGGATATTTGGTAAGCTGAGGCTCACTTTCCCATTGGTCTGCGGTCGAAGCAGGAGAAATGTTCGTAAGTTCAAGGCCACTGCCAGAGCTACCTGTAGAATAAAGGGAAAAGCTGGAGGGTGAGTGGCTCATGGACCAGGATCCCTATGCTTCGGAGGTGGAGACAGGAGGGTCCCTGGGTTCACTGGCCATCTAGCCTCACCTATTCCAGCAAGCTCTGAGTCTTAGAATCTAAAATGAAGAGAAGCCCTGAGGCAGACAGTGCTTCCTGAGGAATGGTACCTGAGGTTGTCGCATAGCCTGCACACACACACACACACACACAGAGAGAGAGAGAGAGAGAGAGACAGAGACAGAGAGACAGAGAGAGAGAGACAGAGACAGAGAGCACAAAGAATGACAGTTGGAGTAAAGGGAAAGAATATAAGCTCTACGTCCAAACCCACTTAGGCTCACTCCCATCGCTATGATGGTATAATGTGTTTTGTCACCAATTCTCTCCTAAGCCTCAGCTCCCCTACCTGTGAAACAGAAGACTACAAATCGTACCCCTGGGTTAGGTCTGAGGGTCCAATGAGACAATACATGCATCCAACATCTCTACCAGACCATCTTCCCAACTCCTCAACACTGGAACGCCCCAGAGTCCTGTCCTCCAAACTCTGCCTCTCCGCGAATACTCACTTCCTAGGTGATTTCGCCCAACCTTAGGGTTTTATAAACTGTCTTTCTGCTATTGGACTGGGTGGGGCCAGAAGTCCTTTAGCGGCTTAAGGTTTGTCTGGCTGAAGAGATTCTTCCAGTCCACCCCTCAGACCTTTCTTGTACCTTCTTCTAGTTCAGTGTCAGAGAGAAATGGTACCCAATCCCTCAAGGCCCTGGGGACTTTTTACCTTGCCATGGACCACAGCATGTTCTCCATGGAGGATAACTTTCCCTGGAGCGGATATCAGCAGGACCTCTGACAACATGGCTCCTGAGACTCCTGAAAGGAAAAAACAGAGAGAAAAACAAAGGTTCCTAGATGTTAGTTGGGAACATCAGGAAGGCCAGGCTTGGTGGCACCTGTCTTGAATCCCAGCACTCGGGAGGTACAGGCAGGTGGATCTCTGTGGGTTCAAGGCCAGCCTAGTTTACATAGAGAGTTCCAGCAGCCAGTACCATGTAGAGAAGCTCTGTCTCAAAAAAGAGAAAAAAAGAAACATCTGGAAGAAGTCTTAGAGAAAGCCAGCTGTAGCACATTATAACATCAGGAACTAGCATCCGGCACTGACTATGTACCAGGAAGACGATGTAGTGAGCCACTCAGTTGGACAATGAAAAGCATCTGAGTTCAGACACCAGGCCTTCCACTCTACAGTGACATCATCTTACGTAAAGTGCCATGAGTCTGTTTCCCACACATCAGATGGGGCAACACTGGAGACTGCTTAAAAGGACCAGAAGGGTCTTGCTGGCTGGCAAAGTAGCCTCTTGACTACAGATAGGTACTCAGCACCGGCCTGTTCTGGGCTCCAGTTTATCACTATCACTACTGAAGGCAGAAACTGACATGACCTCACAGTGCATGGCTCAGTACTGGCCTGCTGGCCTACCACGAGGAAGACCATGTGTTTGACGGCGTGGGAAAGCACAGATTTCAAAAAATCTTGAAGAAGGAAGAATTCTTCCCGAACTTCGGGACCACAACCAACCTGTCACAATTATAAACCAGGCTGCAGGACATCCCTTTTACTCCCCGGGTTGCACATTTAAACAAGAACGTCTACGAGGCAGAGTCCCACAAGGTGTTTTTGCTGGACATGGGAGCATGGGTTTTACACTGTTGTAAATAATGCAAAAACCACCCGGGTTCTAGGCTTCACGGGAACTGTCTCACGCTAACCACTCCACTGTAGACTGTCCGATCCGATGTCGACGACCGCTCCGATCGACAAGGAAACTGAGGCAGAGGACGGGGACGCCTGGCCTGCGGTGTCCGGGGCCCGGTCCTCACGCCACCCAGCCCCGCAGAACAGGACTCACCTGCCACGGCCGGCGCCCAGGTGTGCCAAAACCCGGGACGCCTCGCCAGGTCCCCTCCATCCCGGAGGGCGGAGCCCCGCGGAGGCGGTCGCGTCTTCCCTTCGGCCAATCAGAGAGCTTGGACCCAACAACCCCTTACGGATTGGGTCGAACATTGACCAATGGGAATTTCAAACAAGCCAGGATTTCCCCGCCTCTTTCTATTTGTAATCCAATGGAAAACAAGTCCCGGGGAGTGCCCCGCCCTGGTGCGAGTGCCTCAGGCCAATAGGAAGCGGTGATTGAGAGGTGGCGCGGCCGGCTGCGGGGCGGAGTCAGCCCCAGGCCTGGACGGGTGCCTGGCCGGGTCAGCCCTGGACTCGTTGCCCCGCGCATGGCTGCGTGGTTCTTTGGGGGCCGCCTTGGCCTGCGCGGGCGTCTCTGCGCCTGCAGGCTGCTGTGTCTTCGTTTCCAGAGCCGCAGCCTTCAGGGCGGGGAAGACGGGGACAGGTGAGTTTCATACTGGGAGGGTAACTCCAACACTTGGAGAGAATAGTCGTGTTGTGTCCGTGGGTACGTCACACTGATGACGTGCTCTCTGTGGCCTGACGTCACCGGCGGCAGCATGGCGTCAAGAGTCCAGGATTTCTTGATACAAAATCTGACGCGGCCCATCTGTGGTCAGTCAGGGCGGAGCATGTCCATGTGGTTTGTCCAGACTCCAAAGCGGTTTATTGGGATTAGGATTAAGACAGCAGGCATCGTCTGAGGACGACATGGGAACACTTTGAAATTTGCACCTCAGGGCTTCCAGGACCCTAGAACCTGCCGACTACCATGAACTCATAATCAACGTTTCCTGTCCAGTCCTCTGACTTTTGAATAACTTTATGAGGTCACATTTTAATTTTAAGGTGTATATCTAAGTTATTCACAGCTGTTTGGAAATGACAGTCTCTTGAGAAGGGAGAGCAAGGACAGGGGATGTGGCCCAGTGGTAGACTGTTTGCTTAACACATCCAAGGCCCTGGGTTCAATAGCAGGCCTCAAAAAATAAATAAACAAGTAAATAAGTAAGTGAAAATACCATTTTTCAAATTCCATTTTGACAGTGTTTTCATTTTGTGTGTGTGTGTGTGCAACATTTGAAACCTTAGAAAATGCATGTGACCCAGTTTTCTTTCCCCAAGAAGCCCTAATTTTGTGGTAGAGGATCCAAGTTAGGGTAGACAAGAGGGAAGAGTTTGCGGAGGGCACCTTCAGGGCAGGCTTACAGCAGAACAGTCTTGGACATGAATCCCAGCCCTGCCTCTTCCTGGAGATCTAGGAAGGTGAATCTTTGTGGGCTGTAGTTTCCTCGACAGAGAAGTGAGTGTAGTAGCTAATGGCTAACTCTGGGAGCGTGGAAGAAGCTAAAGGATATTGCCAGGCGCGGGTGGCTGTCGTCCGCCAGGAGCTAGGGCTATATGGCGTGATCGGTTAGTTCTTCCAGCAAGTATCTGTCAAGTGTCTTCATTGAGCAGTGCACACTGTCCAGGTAGAGATGCGCGGACAAGAAACTAAGCTTGCCCACCCAGGCCTTTGTTCAGAAGGGATGGCAAGGGAAATGGTTGACAAGAGAGCGCCACCCACAAGTGGGATAAATGCTGGCCCTGAGGTTGCAGGCAGCAAGCTGGACTTCCCTCACCACGGTGCACTGTAAGCCATTCCCACTTACCACCTATTGATGTCTGCTTCTCATTAGGCTGCAGTCATCCTCAGAGGCACCCAAGATCCCCAAGATTTACACCAAGACAGGAGACAAAGGTAAGATGGGGACAGGTGAGACGTGCAACAACACACACAGCAGGTATCATTTTTAAAGCTCTTCTGGCCTCGTTGTAGCCATGTGACAGATCTGACTATACATCATAAATGTGAAGTGACATGAAAAATGCACAAGTTATTATTCAGTGTTCGAAACAAATTATAAAAAAAGCTGAGTGTAGTACACACTTGTAATCCCAGTATTCTGGAGGCTGAGGTAGGAGAGTCACAAGTTCAAGACCAGAGAGGGTGACTTATCAAACTCCAGGCCAGCCTAGGCAAATCATGAACAAAAGGAAGGACAAGTTGTGGAGTATGGCTCAGTGATAGACTGCCTAGCTAGTATTCTGGAGGCCCTAGGTTCAAACTCAGACCTGCACAAAAGATAAACAAAGAAAGAAAAACAGTGTGGCACAGTCTAAGAACTCGGAGTCATGGGGTGAGAGAGATGGTTCAGGAGTTAAGAGCCTGTACTACTGTCCCAGAGGACACAAGTTTGGTTTCCAGCACCCACACTGGGTGGTTCCCACCTTCCGATAACTTCAGCTCTAGAGGGATCCATTTCCTCTGGGCAGCTGCACTCATGTACACATACACACACACACACACACACACACACACACACACACACACACACACAAAATTAAATAGAATTTTGTTGTTGTTTGAGTCAGAATTTCTCTGTATAGCCCTGACTGTCCTGGAACTCACTCTGTAGACCAGTCTGGCCTCACACTCAGAGATCTGCCTGCCTCTGCCTCCTGTGTGCTGGAATTAAAGGTGTGTGCTAATACCACCCGGCCTAATTTTAAAAAGAACTTAGTCCATTTGGATTAAAAAGTGTGTAATGGTAACCATGATGGTGCAGGCATGTTATCCTGGTACTCCGCAGGCAGAGGCGGGAGGATCATTGTAAGTTTAAGGCCAGCCTGGGCTATATAGTGAGACCTTGTCTCTAAAGGAAAGAAAAAAAAAAGTGTGTGTATGATGTGTGTATGTGTGTGTGTGTGTGTGTGTGTGTGTGGTTGTATGCTTGGACATTTGTCTTTAAAGAAAAGAAAAAAGAAAGGATTGTGTTCATATATATCTGAGAGCTTATCTCTTTGGTTTTAGGTTGTTTGTTTGTTTGTTTTGCAATTTATTTATTTAGTGTGTGTTGTATGTGCGTATATCACAAAGCATCTGAGGTCAGAGAGTAATCAACCTGTGGAAGTTGGTCCTCTCCTCCCACCATGTGGTTCCCAGGTCATCAGACTTGGTAGAAAGCACCTTTACCAGATGAGCCATCTTTCCAGTCCTGAAAGATTTTAATTTTTTTTAAATTTTATTTATTTATTATGTATACAGTATTCTGTCTGCATGTATGCCTATACTCCAGAAGAGGGCACCAGATCTCATTGTAGATGGTTATGAGCCACCATGTGGTTGCTGGGAATTGAACTCAGGACCTTTGGAAGAACAGCCAGTGCTCTTAACCTCTGAGCCATCTCTCCAGCTGTGTCCTGAAAGATGTTATCTTTGGCTGGTAGCCAGGAGAGAGACTGAGTTGTGGGAAAAAGAAATACACAAAATTTCACATGTTTTGCTCCTATAATTTTCATAATGAACATTTATTGCCTCAATATTTTAATAAGCACGAGATGTAATATAATGGGGAAATAGATCACTATGGTCCCATTTTCTGAAATTTAAGACCATGCAGATTGTTAATAGCGACTGTGTTTGGGGTATATCCTTTCATACTTAAGTATACATACGCATAGGATATACTTAGTGTTTTGACTACATGTGTCTGCTGGATCCTTTGGAACAGGGGTTACAGACAGTTGTGAGCTGCCATGTGGGTGCTGGGAATTGAACCCAGGTCCTCTGGAAGAACAGCCAGTGTTCTTAACCGCTGAGCCATCTCTCCAGCCCATGCCTTATTTCTTAGACAAGAGGCTTCACTCGTGGTTCTTAGTCTTAACTGAAAGCATGCCAGGGAAGAAGAGGAGATACCCTTCTCGTAGTGACCACGCATATGGTACACAGACAGACATGGACATAAAACACCCATACACAGGAAATGAAAATAAATAATTTAAGTGTACAAGGAAAAGAATCTGTTTTTTTTTTTTTTAATAAGATTTTTATTTGATGTGTATGAGTGTTTGCCTGCATGGGTTGCATATGTACCGCACATATGCCGACTGCCTGTGGAGGCCAGAAGAAGGCGACAGACCCTGGAACTAGAATTAAAGACGGTTGTGAGTCACTGTGTGGGGCCTGGGAACTGAACCTGGGTCCTCTGCAAGAGCAGCAAGTGCTCTTAAGCACTGAGCCATCCCTCCAGCTCCTGGCCCTCCCTGCAGAAAAACCACAAATCTAAGTGTGCTAAATCTCTTTCCGCAGGGTTTTCCAGCACCTTCACAGGAGAAAGGAGACCTAAAGATGACCAAGTATTTGAAGCCGTGGGAACTACGGATGAGTTGAGCTCGGCTATTGGGTAAGGGGGGCAAGGTTGGGCCTCAGTGTGGTTAGCACGGGGCACATCGATCATCCATGTGACATTCTCCTGAGTGCTGGAGGGCCCTGGATGTTGCTCTGGACGCTCTGTACAAGCTGTTAGCCCAGGCTAGTCAGCTAAGCTCCCTGGGCTATAGGCCATAGGTCTGTCCCTGTGTCACCACGGACAGCAACCTTCTTTTCACCGTCTCTGTTCCGTCACCTTGAGCACACGTGTGCCCTCAGGAGACAGTGAGGAAAAGCTAAAGCTCAGGTGATCTTCAGTGCATCAGATGTGGCTCCTCCGTGAACGTGGATGCTGAAGTGGGCCACAGTTTAGAAGGCTTGCTCAGTGATTAGAGTTGGCCCCCATCCCGACTGCTTATCCCACCGGGGGATTATTTCCTGCCCGTACTTCACGTCATGGCTTGCTGGCTGTAATAAGGCCTCTGTGGAAACCAGGCTGAGGGTTCCTTTGGGGCACCTGTCTGGGACGGTACAGGTCCGGGTGAGGCTCATGCTGGCTCCTAAAGCCTTCTGAGTGACACCTCTCATTCCCCTTGCATTGGTCAGAACCAGTCACATCCTGGCACTGTGGGGTGGAAAAGGCCAAATGCATGAGGATGACCATGTGGGCGGCTGACCACGTGGGTGGCTATGCTCAGCCACACCGAGGGTGTGAGCACTGGCAGGCAAGAGCTGCTCTCAGGATCCAGCCTGTGCTCATAGACACGTCAGAATCAGGAAGACCTGTGTTCAACGTCTGTACCACTGCTCGCTGGCTGTGCAACTTCAGGTCACAGCAGACAGTTGTTGAGGACCTCATGTTACTACAGTTCCCTGAAATGGTCAAGGTAGTACTTTCCCTCTGACCTTAATTAATTCAGTAAATCTGCATCGACTCTAGGAGAGTACTTAACACAGTAATAGTACTGTTTACACATACCTTCATCATTGCCATGGTAACTTCCAGGCTCATGGCTGCTGGGTGCCAGGTGTGTAGTGGACAGTTTTGACAAAGACATTTCCTAGCCAGCACGTGTCCTTGTCATCCAGGGAGAGGTAGATATTAGGAGTGAATCGTGTATGTGTGTGTGTGTGTGTTCTATATGAATGACTCTTTGTATGTGTATGTGTGTCTTTGTGTGTGTGTATGCTAGTGTATGTGTCTATCTGTGTGTCTGTGTTTGTATGTCTGTGTGTCTGTCTGTGTGTGTGTGCTCTGCTCTGATTGGACGATGGGCTGGCTGGTTGTGGTTTGCTCTGCTGATCCTTTCCCTGCCTCTTGGAACTGCCTGGGCAGTTGCTCAGAGGGATCTGCTAACCCTACACCTCAAGTCCTGGTCTTCTGGGTCCACAAGGGTCCAGCGATGGGAGGCAGCAGCAGGCGGCACTGGGAGAGAGAGAGTCAGATATTACCCGGGTAGAAGATCTACCTGCAAATGTAGACAAACTGTTGGCCAGTTGAGCATGGTCCTGGCAGACTCTCCCCCTGCCAGTGACCCTCCAAGTTCAGTGTGCACCAGTGTCCCCTCCCTGGTCTCTGCAGACTTTACCATCAGTCATCAGCTCCTGTATTTCTGCTCACCTCTCTGAGATCAGCCCTCCCAAGACCTCCCCGTGTGCCACCATCTGTTCCCTCCAGGCCTTTCGGGGGACAAGAGGGGAATGTAGCGCTTTTACCTGTCTAGGAAGTTTGATTCCTCTACTGTCCTGCTTTACCAAGGAACTCCTATTCATCCTTCAAAGCCTCTTCCTCTTTGCCCCGCCATCAAAGATGGGTCATGCTGCCCTCATTTTTAACCTTGGCACTGTGGTGCACAGTGCAAGTCTCTGTCTCCTGCCGGTGACAGACCTCAGGTCACCTGCCCCCTACTGTAGCCGCAGGGCCAGCCTGGCCAAGTGCAGAAAGGAACAGCTGACTGGGGATAGTGAAGATAATAAACGCACGTTAGGAAGCAAATGCCCTGTCCACGTGGCGTTCTCTTCGTCAGGAAGAAAGACTGCCATGGCCGTGGTGGCTCATTATCCTGTGGCTTCCACAGAATTCTGTCAGGGGCTGATTCTCCCTCATCCTCCTAGGTTTGCCATAGAGTTGATCACAGAAAAGGGCCACCCGTTTGCCGAAGAGCTTCAGAAAGTGAGTAGCATTGCTTTAGCCCACAGTGGGGCCTTTTGTCCCGGTGGCCTGAGGTGTCGCTGCCTTCATCCCAGCCCATCGCCTCCTCACGTCACTGTAGCTAATAACTCTTGAGAACTGGACTGTCCTCACTTCCTTGAGGTGAGCGGTGTCGTGTCAAGAGTGCCTCTGATCTCCAGGGGGTGTTCAGAAACACCAAAGGGTGTCTGCACTTGTCGCGTCTGGAGGTGGGAAAGCTGCTGATGTCAGTGTCCGACATTGCACAAGGACAGGCTCTTGGCCAATAACAACCCAGAGGCAGTGGCTGCGTCCCAGGCTGAGGAGCAGCGTGCTCTGGAGTCCAGCTGTGAGTCTCAGGCAGGCGGACCTGAGTTCCAACAGGGATCTGCCCGACAGGCAGTGGCGGCAGCACCACTCTCAAATGCCTTGGGATGCTGAGGTCTCCCAGGCATCACTATAACCTGGCTGGGGGCTTCATGGATCCCAGGAATAGACAGGTGTCTTTCTTGAGTCCTCTTGCCCCTCTGACCACTGCCCTCCATGTGCTAACCTTCACCATTTAGGTGATATTGGCACATTTGGTCTCTTGGTTCAGTGAATTAGAACTCCAGAGCTGTCACTATAGGTGCAGGTGTGTGGGGGTCATAGATCAGGGCAAGATGGTGCCTCTTGGCCTGTGCTTAGCAGACCCTTTCCTCCCTCAAACTCCCCTCAGGAGGCCTCACGGTGCTTGGAGTTGGGGGAGTTTGCCTTTGGGTGTGAACGCTGAAGGTCTGCTGGCTCCTCACAGCCCTGTGTGCACGCTGTGCCGGCATGCTCTGTGGTGCCTCTATACGTGTGATTGTGCAACTGCACGATTTCCCCCCTCCCGCCACCTTCTGTCTCACCTTTCTTCTCCCTTGTTGTCCTCAGATCCAGTGCACACTGCAGGATGTCGGCTCCGCCCTGGCCACTCCACGTTCCTCAGCCAGGGAGGCTCACTTAAGTAATTTGCAGCCTGCTCAGGGAGTCCTTGGGGTCCTGGGGTGTGGGCCACCCCTGAGTGCTGTCCACTGGGAGCCTAGGCCCTAGAGCTCCCTGGCAGGGTGGACATCCTTGTTCTCCGCCTTGGGAGAAGTTAGCCTTGAAGGTGATGGCAGCAGTGGGCACGATGCCCAGGCAGAAGGGAAGGGGTGTTTCCTGGTGGCCTGGGGGTGTGCGTGCAGTAGTGGCCTTTCTGTCCTTGACTCCTCAGAACACACAGCCTTCAAGGAAGGGGCTGTCATGGAGCTGGAGCGGTGGATTGACAAGTACTCCAGCCAGCTCCCCCCACTCACAGCTTTCATTCTGCCGGTAGGTATTGGGGGACTCAACCTGGGGTGGCTGGGGTGGGTGCAGTGACAGAAACACATGGGCTTGCTGTTAGTCCCAACTTTAGCCTTTATCAGCAACAAGGCTGCCTCCCCAGCACCCCAACTCCTTTCTAGCTATTCCCACTTGAGGAGAGACCCCCCGGGGTGTGCCTGGTAGGGCTTCTGGGGGGCAGAATGCGCCCAGTGTGGAGAAAGCACTGGCCAACACTCAGTCTCTCTTTCAGTCCGGAGGCAAGAGCAGTTCTGCCTTGCACTTCTGCCGGGCCGTGTGCCGCCGAGCTGAGCGACGGTAAGGGTCCCCGAGAGTGATGCAGGAGCCCCGTGATAGTCGAGCCTAGGTGTCTTCTTCCTGCCGTGTACCACAGAGGGACTGTGATAGGTGACTGCATACCGCTTAGAGTCCCAGCAGAGTTTTCCCTCCTCCTGAGAGCCATGGGCTACCTAGGATCGGGGCAGGGGAGAATAACGAGAGGACCCTGCTAGAAGCTGGCAGAAAGGACTGTAGGGGCCCTGTGGTTGGGGGGACCCAGGTAGAAGCTGTCCACAGTCTCGGGTTCCTCACGGCAGCCCCACTCCAGGAGTCAGGAGCAGGTTAGTGAGATTCTGTGGCTGGGGTCCCCCTTCCACAGCCCCCCACATCACAAGGCTTTTGTGTTTCATGAAAGGCTCTTGGATCTAGACATTCCCAGATGCATCCTGGGTAACAAAGAAAGCTTGGGCCTCAAAAGAACAACAGTCATTTGTACAAAGACACCCACATCAGCAGAGCACAGCAGGGAACGGTGGGGTGGCCCTCAGGCCCAACAGCACAAGACTCTGCTGGTGTTGCATCTGACCTGCCAGAGTGCTCAGCGTAGATGGGTTCCTCGGTACCATGCTAAGTGGGAGATGCTTACAGGCAGGATTTGACAGAAGACTTTCTGGGCCACTGGCCAAGTATATGGTCTTAGATAGGGCCAGCACCCCCATGCTGGCTCAGGCGAGAGTACGGGTAGGAGTCAGACAGTGCAGGGGGTGAGATGGGTATAGTCACATCATGGTGTCCAACGGACACACTGTCCCAGTGTGCGCACACGGCCTGGTGTGGAAGCCCCAGACAATTAGAATTACAACTGACAACCAGTAGCTCCTTGGGAATTAAGGGCCCCATAACCCCTTCCTTTAAGGAGTTATTAGACTAGTGGTTGACAACCCTACCTATGAAGGAGCCCACACCAGGCTTGTTGGCATGAAGGCCATCAGGCTGGGCTGTTGGCCAGCCTACCCCCAACGTTGCCCGCTGTGTCTCCTTCACTGGCCAGGCCACGTTGTATATGCCCAAGGTGAGGAGTCGGCTGAGCAGTGGTAATATTCTGTGTCTAGTGTGTGGTTGTCGGGATTAGGTTTGAAGGATGAGGTCTAGGATACATGTCCCAGGCTCCCGTGTCCCTGGCTCCCGTGTGATGAGCCTTGCTGTGTGACCTGACTGTGTGTCCTCTTTTCACAGTGTCGTGCCTCTTGTCCAATTGGGAGAAACGGATATAAATGTGGTGAAGTTCTTAAACAGGTGCTTAGGAGGAGTGTGGGGGTCTACCTGAACCAGCAGGCACGTGGGTGGGTCATAGCAGTGCAGTGAGCCTAAGAGCAGCCAGGGCAAAGCCTCCCTCCATCATGTATGTATGTGAGTGTCCCACTCTCTGAGGTCAGGCTTCTGAGGTCTGCCTGTAGGAGCCAGCAGAGGCAAACCTAAATCACAGGGACAGGGTGTTCTCAGGGTCTGTTCCTGGAGACTGGTGCCAAGGGCTAGATGGTGACCAACGGTAAGCTCAGGAAGCTCAGCCTGTTCAGCCAGCAGCTCTCTCTGAAATGCCCTGGGAGGTCCACAGCCATGCCGAGCTCAGGCCCCAGTGCCGTGAGTCAGGCTAAGCCAGGAGTGCGTTGCCGCTGCCATTCTCTGTGCTGTAGCTCAGCCTCTGGTTCATACTGTAACCTGGCTCAGGTGGTGCTGGTGTGGGCCAGACAGAAGCCCAGGGGCCGGTGGAGGCTGTACCCCAGGAGCTGCCTAGCTTAGCAGGAAGTGACCTCACAACGCCTGGCTGTGGGGTGCCCTGTGTTACCCCTAGGATGTAGACTGGCTTGGATCCTTATGGCTTCCCTTCCCCCTGGGTGGGATGTCACCCAGTCCAAGTGAGAGATGGCTCCTTTTTAACTTAGAAGCAGCAATCCTGAGGAAACCTGCTGGCCCTGCAGTGTTGTGTGCGTCAGGGCAGGTCATCTCTGCCCTGCAGGTTCCAGGGAGTCATCAAGAAAGCAGCATATGGCTGCCCCAGGAACACAGGGCTCTGCTGAAGGGCAGTTGTGGGGCAGAGTCCGGTCCTCAAGACTCTGTGCATGCCAGCAGTGGGCCCCCAGGGTTAGGAGTAGGCACCAGACAGATGGGAAGGTATATGGAACTGGGCTCAGGGTAGGAGGGAGCAGGAAGGCGTGGAGGAGAAAGTAAAAAAGAAAAAAAAAATACTTGCTTTGAACCTCCAAGAGGTAGGACAGAGCCCCAAAAGTACCTCAGGCAGGTGTGGCATTGTTTCATATTCTCTGTCCCTTTCCCTGCCAAAGGCCTCCTGCCCTGAGCCCATCTCTGCCGGGTCCAGCAAAGAGCTAGGGGACTAGACTCTGATCATAAGAATACTCTAGGCCTCTGATCCTCAGGTGGGACATCAGCAGTGTCTAGAGGCAGTTTGGGTGGTCATGTTGGGTGCTGGGTACTACTAGTAGTATGTGCAGACCAAGGACGCCATTGACCACCCTGCATGCACAGTAGGGCCCTGACCACAAAGAACAATCCAGAACGGTTGTAGTTCCAAGGTGAAGCCCCACCTAAGGTCTCTTCATTCAAAATGTGACCCAGAAAACAGCAGGGTCTGGAATGGGGTTCAACCCGAAGACTCCTTGGCGGCACGGCTCTCCAGAATTCCAGATGTGGCATACCCATCATTGGGAAGTATAGAAGCAGCTCAGGAGTTGGTAGTAGAGTCCCTACCCACCCCTGCCCTGGTGCGCAGTAGCCTGTGCCATTAGGAGCATTCCAGGAGGGCTCCAGCTCCACCATCCTTGCTGCCACAAGGCCCTGCCAACCACGCTCCCCACACAGTACACTTGGGGATCCTCCCTGAAGGCCAGCTAGACAGGGGCTAGCCTGATGCTCTCATCTCACATCCTCCCTGTTGCTTCTCCCTGCCCCTCCAGACTCAGCGACTACCTCTTCACCATAGCCCGATATGTAGCGATGAAGGAGGGCAGCCAAGAAAAAATATACAAGAAACATGCATGATCTGTGAAACATGAAGAAACGGTGGAGGAGCTTCATAGGCCCCTCTGGAGAGACCACGGTAAAGTCAGAACAGTCATTCTGAGAGACTGGAAGCGGCATGAGGTACAGACTGGCACTGCCTCACATGCCCTGCCGTTCCCCCATGGGACCTCCGAGACTCCTGCTGGCTTCCCCAGGCTGTGCTCTGTCTGGCATGTGGGACTGAGCTCCATCCTGCAGGAAGGAAAGGCACACTGAAGGCTGCAGAGAGGAGGGCACCTGGAACTGGGAATAAACGTGGGGAAGATTTGAACCCCAAGTGCATTTGTGTGTGTGCGTGTGTGTGACAGACAGACAGACCTCTGCCAACTCAAGCTGTTCAAGGACTTGGAATGTACCAAAAGCCCCTGGAAATGTAATTGTGATTTACCTGTGCCAATGGGGTTTTAAATGTCACATTTATGAAGGGAAGACGGGCAGGCTCGAGGAGGTTAGTCCCCTCTGAGCAGCCTGTCATTGCCACAGTGTGGAGGAAAGACAGCTGCAGGTCCACGGGGGTGCAACTTGGAGAATCCTCCCCAGAAGGCAGGTCCGCCCCAGCAGTGGCAGAAATGAGGTCTTCAGACCGACTCTGAGCTCTCTGGTGTCACACTGGGCTGGTTTATGCTTCTGTGAGCCACACCACGGCTGTGTTTTATTCCACTTGTCACCACTGTTTCCTCTCACTGTGAAATGACATTGCCAGTGGCAGCTGTGTCCTCTGGAAGAGAGAGATTTATGAAAGGCTGGAGGCAGCCCTGAGAACCTAAGGATTCCTTACCTCACGGTAGGCAGTGACTTAAGAAGGGCAGGCCTGAGACACCTGAGGATTCTGCTCAGAGGTTGTTTCTGTGTGCACCTGTTTGGGCGCCTTCCGTGCTAGGTGTGGGTGGGCTGGCCCCTCTCCTGTTGGTCAGTCAGCAAGCATTTGATTTCAGTGCCCTCGCACCTCCCTGCCAATGTTTCAGGTGGACAGCTGGTGTGATCTGTCTTGTGGGTCCTTTAAAGGGCAGATGCCCAGGAGGGAGGAAGACACCCCAGGCAGCAGTCCTGTCCACAGAGGGTACAGGCTCAGGGGGCCTAAACATCCATCATGCTGTTGTCCTGAGCCTGGCTGGGGAAGCCATGTTCCAAGAGCTTGCAGCAGTCCCTCCACTCAGCCTACAGCTGCAGGTCCTCGCCAGGGCTACACAGAGAAACCCTGTCTCGAAAAACAAAAACAAAACAAAACAAAACAAAAAAAAGACAGGCTGAACTCCAGAAAATAGCTGCCCATGCCCCTAGCCTGTGCCCTGAGCGCTTTTACCACCCCTGCTGGGATTCTGGGTGGCTCTCATAGGGTAGATTCTCAACATTCAGGCTCCAAGCATCGCCGAGCCTGTGCACACAGCCCACAGTCCATCCTCACAGGGTGATTCCCGGTGCTATCACAGCTGCAAAATTGTTTCTTTAAATTGTACCTATTTATTCTCTCTCTATATATATGTGTGTGTGTGTGTGTGTGTGTGTGTGTGTGTGTGTGTGTATGTATATAATTCAACCCTGAAAATATTGCATAAAGGCTTCCTGTTTTTGAAATTTTGTAGGAAGCAGTTTTATTGAGATACAACCTACCCACCATAAATTCTTTTAAATTGGACAGTTCAGTGGGCTTTAGGATATTGCCCGGTTTTTGACACCCCATACCTCACACCCAAGAAGATGCCTCTAGTTCAGGCTCATCTGAACAATGTTTGCCTCCATTGCCAGTGCCACCGAAGGGCCCCAGCTAAGGGCTCACACTAGACCTCACCTGAACATCACAGCACTGGGGGCGGGGAGTTCACATTTCTGCAGGAAGAAACACTGAGGCTCAGAACTGACCTAGGCTGTGGTCTCATGACACCCCAACTCCAGCCCAACAGCACTTGACAGTCGTTTCAATCACAGCCTGGGCTGTGGCAAGCAATGCCACACTAATTGATCGCTGTCACGTTACTCAGCCGAGTCACCCTTAACTGATATTCCATGGCTAGTGTTAATGTGCATTTTTCACTGAGTAATTTTCAGAGCCTGAACTTGTAGCACATCCCAGTGATAAATGTCCCCAGTTCCGAGTCCCCTGTCAGCTGCAATGTCACCCTTACCTCCCCACAGCCCATCCAGTTTTATGATCGCTCTGTCCCAGTGATCACGACGGAACCTTTAAGAATCCAGGCGCATTTCAAGTTTAATTGAATAAAATTCTTTGTATAATAAATTTCGCATGAATGCTACATAAATCAGTGCCTGGATGGATTTGTGGCTCATCTCTCTTCCCAGATGGGGTTTGAGGATCCTGCTGGCAGTCCTGTGCCCACGCCGGTCCTGTCTTGCATACCTAGAGGAATAAATTCGCCTTTGGGGTCCTGGTATGGGGTGTAGCTTCCACTGTAATGACTAGAGTTGGTCTCTGAGTCCCTCCTGGAAGATGATGGCACTTTGTCTAGGCAAGGCAGAGGACAAGCAGGCTGGGGGTCTGGGAGCTTTGGGGAGGGGTCTCATTTATGGAATTGAAACTCCCAAAGACATCATTTGTCAACTTTGGAATCCTAGAGAAATCTGCACACACATACACACACACACTCTTTAGGGTGGTGCACACTCTGTCTAGTTGGTTTCCTAGTTTGCGTGCATCCTGAAAGTTAATGTAACCCCAAGGTAAGACTCCCATGCTAGCACATATCTATTGTCCCAACTACCCAGAGAGCTGAGGCAGGCAGATTGCCTAAGCACCTGGGAATTTAAGGCTAGCCTGTGCAACATAGAAGACCCTGTCTCAGGAAGAAAAAAAAAAAAAGCAAAAATGAAAAATGAAAACACTCTTTTCAAGAGCTAAGTGCAGATCCTTGGGGCAGCTTCCTCCAGCAGCCACTTAGGGGTTCATTCACATAGTCCCAGCCTTGAAGGGTAGAAGAAATGCCTTGAGCTAGAGACAGGCTGCTGGGAGACTTTGATGGTTGCAAAACCCAGAAGGACAGTGGATGATCTGCAGGCCTACAGCTTCACCTCCCTAGACTGGGTCTGAGATCAGCCCTGTCCCTTCCCAGCTTCCAGACTCCTCGGTCATCCTTACTGGTAAAATGGTGAGTCTCCATGCTCTGTGGTCATAGGGAGAGCTAAATTAGGGAATGTTTAACAAGGGCCTGGCAAGTGCTAGCTACTGTTATTTGAATTCAAATTACAGCTTTCTCAGATCTTTACTGAGTCACCTTGAGCAATTCATTTAACCACCCTGCAGCCCAGGCTGACCTGGAACTTGGGATCCTCCCACCTGGGTGCTCCCTCCACCTCCCATGCTGGGTTAGCAGGGAGCACCACTGTGCCTGGCATTCTTGTCTTTGTCACAGAATGACAAGAACTACCCCAGGCTGGAGGCTGACTTTGTGGGCCTGGCCTGCGCAGTCCTGGCTGTTCTCTTCAGATCACATTCTGAGCTCCAGGTGTGGAGCCAGGCTTTGGGACAGGGTATTGCCGCAGAGCCAACTGGCCTCAAATTTGAGATCCTCCTGCCCCAGTTTCCTCAGTGCTATAATCTAAACTATGTGTCACTACACAGAACACATACAGAGCTTTGCACCCTCACACTGTGGGCTGGTGAGAGGGCTCGGCAGGTAAGGACACTTGCCACAGAACTGGTGCCCTGAGTTTGACACCTGGTGGAAAACAGACAAGTTGTCCTCTGCCTTCTAGGCATATACAATGCATTCGTGTCTGTGAAAACACACATAGGCAAACAGAACGAGACAGCATCTTACCCACAGCAGCCCTAACAAGCTGCCATTAACACCTTTATTATAAACACAGAAACTGGGGCACTGGGAAATGGCCCCATGGCTGCTGGTGCCATGAAATAAGAGGTCACTCTGGGCCTTGAGCTTGGATCTTCCTGCAGCCCGCTCACCTCCACGCAGGGACCACACTGTGCCTGTCTTGCTGTGGTGACAGCAGAGCCTGTCACATTACCCAGGTTCCCATCCTTGGGCAGTTACCTGTGAGGGTGTGGCTGGTAATTAAGTGTGGTAAGCTGCTTCTCTAGGAGAGGAGGAAAGACTTGAAGCTCCCAGAGGGTCGTGGTTGTCCCAGCCAGAAGCAGCCATTCCAAGGAAAGCAAGAGAAGTAGATGCCACTTCAAAGTGAACAGACAAAAGCCCCCAGAGACCCAACCCAAGAGACGGCATCCTAATGACTCCAGACCTGGGGTGCAAGGTGACCCCTCTACCTACCAGACACACAAAGCAACTCCCGTGGCTGATCTGAGGTCACGGCCCTCTGGCCTCCTCGCCGGCCATCTGTAATGCCCACATCCCTCCCTAACTAGTAGTTACCTTTATTTATGATCACCTTGGAAGGGTCGAGCAGACATATGTTGCTAAGGGGCGCTTATTCTTGTTTATAAAATTTATGGCTTCACCTCGATTGCACACTGTCAAAACGGGAAGGATCGGCCCCAAAGCCTCTTGCCGCCTGACCGCCTCAGACGTGCGTACATCTGTTAACTCCATGGGAGATGTACAGGGAAATCAGGTCTGCTATAACTCAAGCTCGCTGTCCTGCCATGGGGTGTGAGCTGCGGGCCCTGAGCACACATCCAGGCGCGCACGTAGGCAGGGAGGTGGTTGGTGGCTGTGGTGGCCATGCCAGGTCGCCAGCTGCATGGACTGGTCATGGCCTCTGTCAAGGTGCTTTGAGCTGGGGAGGATGGGAGAAGAGAACCTTATTTCCATTGCCTTTGGTGTACAATGGCAGCACCCCAGCATCTGGAGAGAATTTTGAGCCTGTGGCTTTCCACCTGGCAATGTCAGTGGGAGAAAAGTACAAGTCTCCAGTGTGGGGGAGGATGGGGGTGGGCTTGAGCTTCAGGAGGACAATTTGGCAACACTGATGAAGGTCCTGACAGTGTATGTTCCAGGCCTGCAAAGTCCGAGCCTGAAACATCTCTCAGCAGAGTCTGGAGGGTCCCATTCAGAATTGTTGCTCATTAGCGTGAAACAATGGGGACCGATGTGCAAGATAAGGCAGCTGGCTACTCCACAAGTGCAACCTTTAACTATAAAGGACCATAAGGAAAGTCATGACCACTGAACATATACTACTCAAAAATGTCTTCTGGGTAGTAAATGGTGAGAGGACCTGTTACAAAATGCCGGAGTAGCAAACGGTGACCTCAATATGCATGTGTAAACACCACGGGAAGACTGTGTGCTAACAGTATTCGCCTCTAGGTGTGTGTGGGTGTGGTGGGAGGATCATGGTGGTGGGAACCTTTATTCCTAGTTGTCGGGATTCTCTAATGTTCTGCAGTGGATTTAGGTTAGATTTGAAGGGCTCACTACGTGAGAGACAAAAGGGAGAATGGGAACAACAACTCGGTTGGTAGGCGGCTTGTCTAGCATGCACAAAGCTCTGGGTTTTGTCCTCAACATGGAGTAACCTGCTGTGTGTGGCACCTGCTGCTAATCCCAGCACTTGGGAAGTAGGTGTAGTAGTATCAGTAGTTCAAGGTCAAGGTCATCTTGCCGACATATCAAGTTTGAGGCTAGCATGGGCTACATGAGACCCTGGCCAAAGGGGGAAAATAGAAAGACCAGAACTGAGGAAGACGTGCCCCTTCCCCTACCTGCACTGTATCACCCTCCGCCCTTGGGGCAGCTGGAGTCATGGTAGTCCCTGGAGGATGACATCCTCCAGAGCCTCCCCACCACCCATGGGTGCCCCCTGATATTTAACCAGTGCCCTATTGCTGTGAAGAGACGCCATGACCACAACTTTTATAAGGAAAACATTTAACTGGGCCTGACTTACAGTTTGGAGGTTTAGCCCACTGTTAACATGGTGGGGCACATGACCGCGTGCAGGAAGACATGGTGCTGGAGAAGGAGCTGAGAGTTCTACATCCTGATGTGCAGGCTGAGAGAGACCCTGGGCTTGGCGTGAGCTTTTGAAGCCTCAAAGCCCACTTCCTCCAACAAGGCCACGCCTCTTCTCCCTTTCAAACAGTGCCACTCCCTGGTGACCAAGCATTCAGATCTATAGCTCTACAGTGGGACATCCTCATAAGAAATGTCACTGCTATGCAGCCTAGGGAGTATGTGCTGTGCCCCTTCGTCACAGAAAGTTGACAAGCTGGACTCCAGCCTGTGGGTGCAGACTTGCTTCTAGTCTAGAGCAACTGAGGAGGGACAAGTGTCCTCCTGGGGCGTGGGGGGCAGTCTCTGTCACCATCTCAGCCAGAAGCTGAGGACACTATCAACTCTGCTCTCCTCTATCCATAACAGCATCCTTTATTATCTCATGGCTGTGTCCTGAGCCATCAGTTATCAGTTTAAGCCCCCCTGGACAAAGGGGCACACTGAGAAGAAGAAGGAGGAGACTAACATGCTGCAGCTAGCAAGCGGCAGACCGGAACTCAGTCCCAGCCTTCAGCAGTGGACTCAACTTCCTTCTCCTCTGCTCTGCTGGGGCGGAGAGGGGCTTACCCCAGGAAGGGAAAGAGAAGCTAATTCAGTGGATTGCCAGTTGTTAGGAAGAAGGCCGAGCCAAGAGCCCACATTCTACAGAAAGGAATTTGGTGATCCACCAGTAATGTCTGCCCCGGCCTCATAGAGGTTTAGAATAAGAGGCATGCCTTTGATATGGCTGCATTCCTAGGGTAAAACCTCACTGATATATCTCAAAGAAGGGGAGACTTCATAGGTCTCCAGGCTGCCTCAGGGGATCACAGTGCTCCTCCAAATCAGCCCCTCAAGATTGTTCTCAACACCCCGTGAGGACTAAATAGCAGGGGGAAAATTTCCAAGAGCTTTGAGGCGACAAATCAGGCCATAGATCTCAAAGAGTCAAATGCTTATAAATCTGACTAATTAATTAGTCAGCCCTGACGAGCTCCCCACCATAATTCAGCATCTGCAATTAGATTTCATATTAAAGCATGTAAATCCAAGATTAAAACCAGTGAGAGATGGCGTGACAGCTCCACCCCCTCCAGCCTCCCCATCCCACACCACCAACTCCTCAGGGTGCAAATTCCAGAACTTTCTGCTTTGTCTCTCAGGTCCCCATTGTGCCATGCTGTGCCATGCCCAGTGGCGTGAGGAACCAGGGCTAGCTGGCAGGGAAGATGACTGCATTTAGGTGGGGCAAACATTTTGGCCCAGGGATATTTGGGGACTTATGGGTTGTGAAGTCCTGCAGCCAAAGGTCATGAAGGAAACCTCTGAATAAAATGTAGGTGACGTTACCTGGCTGCTGGAGGACAGGCATGCCATGGATGGGCAGGGGCTTTTGGCTCATGCCAGGTAACTTGGTGGAGGGGTTCCAGACTGGACAATCTCAGGGAGCAGGACTAATTCTATGGTTCAGTGTCTTAAACAGACGGTCTCTATGTGTATAGGAGGGAGGAGCCAATGCTCTCAAGGGCTGCACAGCCTTACTGCCCACAGAGCACAGTGATGATTCAATCAATGAAGGGTCACATGACAATGCAGACCATGTGACATCATAGTTTTAATTTTGACTTTGCTCTGTGACGTTCATACGGCGATAAAATAGCCAAGAACAGATTTCTGAGGCGGTATCCCCACCAGAAAGTGGCCAGTTTAATCCACTGGAGGTCAGGTGGGCAGTGGACAGCTGGCTTGGGTGACTTCCCTTGCATACACACGTGCACGAGGTGGGCCATGTGAATGAGCACACATTCGGCAGTAACTTGATCGTTACAGTTCAGAAAGCGCCACACTCTGTACCTATAACCTCACTAGCCCTCCAGAGGAAGTGACCAGCCCCACTGTGCAGAACAGATGACCTTTCCAAGTCACAGCGAGGAAGGAGCCGTGGTGGATTACAATTCTACTCAAATTCCAGAGCCCAAACTGTGGTATGAGTTTATTGAAATAATCAATTATGAGAATGTTTTTGTTTAATCCCAGGTTTCAAGTGGCTTAAGACACAGGTGTAAAGTATTAACTGTCTCTCAAGCTAGCAGGACCGTGGCTTAGCCAGCTGAGCAAGCTTAACCCCGAGGACTTGAGAGGGGAAAAAAGCCAGAGTCCCGAGGTGAAGGGTGCGCTACACAGAAGTAGGAGAAAGGACTACAAAGAAGAAAGAGGTTGCTGCTCTCCCAGCTGCTGGTGCTCCCCCAAACTGCTGCTTGTTCTTCCTGCTGCTGTCTCCTGGTTTACTGAACTTCTACGGAGACTTACCCCCAAAGAACCCAATGACCCTAATCAGCTTGAAGTAGCTTAAAGAGAACCACACCCCTTTCACCTTTAACCTTCTTTCTCTCCCACTTAGTGTTGGGGGGTTGGGAGGAACAAGGGTGGACGGGAGGCGTAAGGAATTGAGTACAGTAAAAATAATTAGTGAATAATATAAAAAATAAAATAAAAGCTGCTGTGTTACACCAAATCTTAAATACCACCCTGAGGCCAAAGTGGGCTTTGGAAAGCAGCCGGGGTCTCTGGACACTTGCTGTGTGGGCACTTCACCAACAATGTAGGATTGGTTTTCCTTTGGAGCAGGGTCTCCACGGTGCTTCCTGTCTTCTTGCACACACACCAGAAAGTATCTTCCTAGTTTCTGTTTGGTGGTTGGCTTTCAACAAATAGACTGAGTCCCAGGGCCTGTTGCCAGGCAGTGTGTACTGACCTAATATGGAAGCCTGCTGGCTGAATGTCCATGAGACGGTTACATGCACGTCACCGACTGCAGCCAAGCCACTCATTCCCATGGCACCCTGGAGACCTAGCTTCTGTTTCCACTGCCCAGGGGCCCTGAACTGCCCGGCTTCCATCCACCTGTGGCTCGGGTGCACAGTCCAGCAGCACTATCTGTAAGACATTTCTGAGGCCACGCCGGATCCTGCTGCATGCTGTTCAAGAGCCCTGGATGACCAGAGGCCACCCCAATGGAGGTGGGCACCTTCCACTTGATCAGCATAATAGTTTTGAGCACATGGTGGCAGGAGTCAACAGCTTGTTCCCCAGGGGCCACTGGCATAGCACACAGAAAGGGAAGACCAGGAACTCTGGTGGCTGCTGTACAGCCATGGCATGCCCACCATTGTTAGGAAAACATTTGGGAACTGGGATGAGGAAGGCACTCACAAGGAAGGCCCTCATGGCATCCCTTCCCAAAATGGACCGTGGTCAGATGCAATGAAGGAGCCATGTACGCTGTGGACACTTGTCTTGCCTGGGTCTCTCTGCCTCAGCTGGTAGGAAGTCTTCAGACCCCTGGGATGAGCTGAGTGATGGGGTTCAGACCTTTTACCTTCCTGTTTGCAGTGAGTTTCCAAAGGGTGTGGGGGGAGAGTGGATACCCCAAAGCAGGTTCTCAGGAGCACCCCCAAGTCTGGTGCTTCCCTTTGGATTGGATGGGGACTGGGGCCAGTGGCTGCTCTGTGGCCTGTCATGTCCTCTGAGTTTGCAGGGCTTGGGAAGCCAGAGCTTGGAGTTCTTAGTCCTACAAAAGCCTGTAGGGCCTATGACAACACAGGTGTGACCGAGTGGGTTTGCAGAAGCGTTTGCAAGGCGATGGTGTCAGGACAGACTGCAGTCAAGGGGCTGAGCAGCCCTCAGCTTTCTGCCCACTCAGTCCAGATGAGGGCTTTGGGGTGTGGCACAGCAGTGTTTGGACCTGGAATACTAGGGTGACAGTTTCTGAACCTTAGTTTTCTCAGCTGTTAAGTAGGCATCACAATAGACACAGGGCACTGGACGGAGTGACCAAGGTACTAGATGACACACTTCTTTGTTTGGATTAGTTACAGCTCCTTGGAGTGGGGACAGCCCTCACCCCAGTCTGAGGCACAGTTCTCTGGGACTGTTTGTTAGGTGAGCGAATGCCCGTCAGGCTTCCTGGGCCAGCTTCCGGCTGGAGCACCTGCCAGCTGCTCAGCCCATCTGGCACCATCTGGACCAAAGACAGAACCACCCAGCAGACTGTACACCAAAGCACGCACAGGAGACACTTCCTCCCTCGACAATGTCCTGAGTGGGACAGAAGGTTATGGAGTGGCCACAGCCCTGTGAGGAAGGGCCTAGGATGCAGACACCTGGCAGGTGCCTCGGGCCAGCAGACCAGCAGATGTCCGGCGGGCAAAACCACATGGAGTTTGCCCCTGGCTCAGCTTTGCCTGTCTGTTTGCTCCAATTGACTTCAAAATCCCAGTTTGGAAGACAGCCTGAGCCCTAAGCCCCTGCTCCCTGTCCAGCACAGACCCTCCAGGGCAGTAGAGTCAGTCACCCAGTCCCAGGACTGAACCTCAGTTGTGGAGTGTGGAGTTGTGATCTCCTGCAAGCCAATTCACTTCTCCAAACAATGGTAGAATGAGGCCAGCTACACCCCAGCTCCTAAGATCCCTATGTCAATTTACAGTGATCATCCAGGTTCAACACAGTGGGCAGGGCAGGACTTGGCCATCACCATTTGACACGTGAGTCCACACTGTGTTTGGGTCCATGGTGGTCCATGGTGCTTCTTCATCTCCCAGCATGCTTCACCTTTGTGTGTTTGGTATTACCTCTGCCACAGTGGCTCCCTTTTCACCTCCATGGTGAAAACTCTGCCCTGGACGAACACAGGAACACCTTTCTTTCTGAGCCTCTTCCCTGAACGTATGCATGATTTACCTATGAATGCAGAGACCAGGCTGGCTTCAAACTCACAGAGACCCACCTCTGCCTTGAGTGCTGGGACTAAAGGCGTGCGCCATCATGCCTGACTTTTTACTCTGTATCCCTGGCTATCCTTGAACTTGCAATCCTCCTGCCTGAGGTTCCCAGGTGCTGGGGCTCCTAGCATGAACCACAGTGCAGCTGGCTAAGGCAAAGGCATTTGAAAAGTCTGACTCATTGTCCCATTTTCTCAGATGAGGACAGTGAGGCTCCAAGCAACGTGGCCAGAACACCTACGGCAGGATCAGCCTTGCCTACTTCACTAACTCCAGCTGTCTGCTGGCAATATGATCCAAGGGTATCATTACACAACCATGAGTGCAGAAGGAAGCCGAGTTAGACTTTGCCTGGGTCAGCTGGACGAACCGATCATCTGAGGCCAGATTCAGCATTCCAAATTCCACCTGCTGGAGCCCTGACCTTGTGCTTGCCTCAAACCACCTGGTGTTCTGCCATCTTACCCACCCCCTGCCACCACCTCAATCCCCTACCAGGGCCTAAGGGAAATGCGCAGGAAAGGCAGCCACGGTTCCCAAAACGGCAGAGTTGTCCATAGAGTGTGGTGGAAGATCAAGGTGCAGCCAGGGCTCTGGCCCAGGGGCACCAGCACTGTCCTTGGCCCGGAAGCAGAGTTATCTGCTGTCAGTGAATGCTCCTATCCAGGAGTCTAAAGCACAGAGAACTCCAGAGAGATTGCTGATGCTATCCCCGAGACAACCAAGACTCATCAGAAGCCCACAGATGGCAGAGGCCTCAGGCCGTTCTCTCTGCCATCCTGGAAGGGAAAGTAGCTCAAAAAGCAAGGGGCCTTGGCCTGAGCTCACAGCTGGTGGGTGACAGAGTTGGGACACAAGGTTGTGGCAGGATGCTCTCAGCCCTGGATGGATGGTAAGTCCTTGGCGCAGGCTCCAGAGCCACTCCATCTGTCACACATATGCTCAGCAGCAGCACTGGCTGTCACAACCCTGATGAAGAAATGATTTCATTAGGACCCATGTGCCAAGGGGTGGGGACTGCTGGCGTAGGTCCTGATGCCGTCTCTCCAATGCTGGTCTAACCCTGGTGTGGGTGGCACAGCCGGTTCCTGGAGATTCCTCAGGTGTGCAAATACTTCCAGCCAGGCTCCTGCTGGCTGAGGCACCTTTGCTGAGGCACTGTCCCACAGAGATGAGTTTCCAGCCTGTGTAAACTGCACAATGAAGTGGCAGGTGAGCTGTGAGGGACAGTCAGAGCCCCATCAGGCCTGTGGGTAACCCTGGCTTCTTGGGTTTTTGTTTGGTGCCTTGAGGACCATGCCTGCTGCTTACCCCTGGCTGAACCTTGAAATCCTCCGGCTCAGGCTCCCAGGTTCTGGGACCACAGGGTTGTGTCACCCACCTGCTTTTTCCTTGACTTGGAAAGTGGTAGGTGAGGAGAAGCAGGAAGTGGACTGCCATGTAGATGCTAATCTTGTGCCATGCCTGAAGCTTGGGGTGTCTCATGCTCTCACCACACTGATTCTCAGGGCCAAAGTCTCCCAGAAAAGGCTGGGCCCATGGGACTCAAGGTCCAGAGTGGGTGTCGCTTGCACCCACCTCTGACTCCGAAGCCTGTGCAGTGAACTTCCTTCCACAGTTCTGCAGTCAATCTGAGAAATTTAAGGTTCCAGTAAGGTGACCTGTGACCCTCAACATGCAAGCAGCTGAGGCCACATAGTACATCCAATCTCAAAAAACACCACAGAACAAAAAGGATGCAGGGTGCACTGCATTCACACACTGACCACCTAGGAAGAAGCCGACCCCCATCTCAGCAGCACAGCTGGCAGAGAACAAAGGCCAACTGGCAGAAACAGTTTTGCCAGGCCTTTGATTTCACCTCAGTGTTCATAAGCACCCACAGGTCCTGCCAGGATGTCTGAAAGACCCACTTATATTCCAGTTATAAGCCTTTTGCGCTGGTGGCTTCAGTTCTAAAAATTATCACGCCAGAGCTAGCCTTTAGTTTCCGGTGGGTGAGCATCACACTGCCAGCAGATTGTCTTGGGGGCTTTGCAGTATTTTTCTGATAGTGGGGACACTGCCTTATCGGGCCTCTCCCCAGCAAACAAACTGGCTTTTGTAGGTACCACCTAAATCATAAACTACGAAGCTATGCATACAAGGCTGGTGCCACCACCTGCAGGAAGGGAGTGGAGGGAGACTGGCTTAGAGATGCTTCTCTGGAATGCCACTTCTAAAAACAAAGCTGGGCACACATGACTGTAGGGAGTTAGAGTAATATAAATTAGATTTAGTAAATATCTAGGTTTCTGATACAGTCTCTTAATCCGCACATGAAGATCAACTTGGCTGTGAGCAATTAGCTTATCGGCTTGTGGACTAAAAACAAAGATGAAGTCACGTGAAACGAAGGGAGTCTCTATGGACTGAAAAACAAGGTTGAAGCCAGGTGAGACAAGGAAAGACTTTATGACCTGGCATGTGTTCAGCTGCTAAGTGGGCAGAGCCCAAATTAAGCTGAAGCAGGTGGAACAAGGAGCGATCCTATTTAAGGACGGAGCCAGATGCCCCCCACCAATGCTAGAGCTCAGAGAATCCTGCTGGAGAAAGTGCTGGTGGACTGATGGCCAGATCTCCCTGAGGCAGAAAGAAGCTGGTGAGCAGAGAAAGCCTCAGCAAGACAGCAAAAGGCCAAGGACTAAACCCTGTGGCTCAGCTTTTGCCTAGAGGGGTTTGACCTGTCCGAACAGTGGCCTGATCGGAACTGTGGCTAGCTTTAAAGACTGAGGCAGAGCGGCAGAGTTGCTGATATGAAAGAAATAAGTTGGCTTACAGACGGCTGAGGTCTCCCAGAGAGAAGAAAGCCTCAAGCCTTATTTAAGGTGAAACCGCCATAGCCAATTTACCCTGGCAAATCTATTTCTGAGATATTCCAGAAGAAAGACTGCTAAGTGCATTAAAGGGTCTACCCCAGAGACTGTGTTCCTGATGACTGAGGACCTGTCCCAGAGACTGTATCCTTCTAAAAGGTTAGGAAAATAGTAGTAATAGTTATCTACTGATAGTTAGTGGTTAGGTCTTAGGGGTTGAAGGCATTCATAGGGGTTGTAGGAGTTTTATAGGAACAGTAGTTAAGTGTTTATATTTGTTATAAGTGAATATAGTTACTAATAAATAAGTGTTTAATAGTTTAAAAGGTTGGGTTTCACGTGACAGCTGTCCAGCTCTCTTAACTCGCTATTGTGGGTGCTTCATGCGACCAGAGCCACCTGGACACAGGGCTGAGTACAAACCGGAACAGAGCCGTCATGTGCTCAAGCACAAATTTAATAAAACCCTGACACGTCTAGTCCACAAGTTGCCCCGCCCCCTTTCTGGGTCCGTCAAGAGCTGCTGGGGAGTCAGCGAACCCCAGCCCTGACGCACACCCGTACCTTGCGCGATGTAACTGCTGGAAAGCAGGTTAACTACAGACAACCTGAGGTCAAAGCACACAGGTCAAGTCCATGTTGGTGTTTGACTCACTTGTGGCCTGAGTCCCCACTGTAACCCACGCAGGCTGTGCACAGGACACAGGAATCTGCAGGCAAGCTGTGTACACACATGGGTGACAGACATCTTCCAAGAACTTTGCCACACTTCCATCCAAGGGAAGCTGGCACCGCTCTCCAGAAACCCAGGGGTCTTCCCCGGGCCCACAACCAGCTCCAGCCACAGCTCCTCACTGGAGTGGGAACAGGGTGTCTGCTTTCACAGTGTCCAGGTTCCTGGTGGAAGGTGTTTCCTTGCTTTGAGCACTGTAGCCCTAAGTTGGCTCCACAGAGTGGAGGAGGGACAAGGGCTCCTGGCCTCACCAGGGTGGTGGGGATGCAAGAACTCGATGAGGCAGGAGATGGAGGGCTGCTACCAGATCACTAAGCCCAGGGCCTCTGTCTTGACATCCTTAATCTGGAGAAAATTCTTATGATAGTGAGGAGGAGGGCCCAGGAGTGGTGCAATGGCTGGGAAAACAGAACGAAGCCCAAAACAGAGAGAGGAGCCAATAGAGGCAGTGTGAAGATGTGTGGGCTACATCCCCAGCCTCTAGGACCTGTCAGTGCAATAGGATGGGCTTTGCGGTCCCTGGAATGAAGTGCTGCCCAGAGGACTGGGCACTGTGGCTTCTTGCGTGGTTTTCCATAAGGTAAGGAGCAGCAGACACACAGAGCGCGTGGCTCTGGGTACTCCACAAATGGGGCTATTCTCCAGGAGTGGCAGGTTTCTCTCCCAAGCTAGGACACTGATGAACAGGCCAGGGGCCAACAGCAAGGGTTCTCTGACAGCGTGGCCTGCTGAGGACTTGGGAGGGAGGGATGTGGTGTGAACACCTGGCTCCCCTGTAGGAGAGACCCTGACTGTGCTAGGCAGCCTCCCTGGCAGGAGCTGGGCTTGGCTGCCTGGGAGGAAGCTGCTGTAGACAGGGTAGAGGCAGGGACTTTGCCGTGCATAGAGGCTTGGTGAGGCCGTACCTGAGTTTTAGAATGGAGGGAGCAGCTCACAGGCACAGGCTGTGTGTACTCAGAGGGCAAGGGGAGGAGAGGCTCACGGAAGTACCAGGCATTCTTCTGCAATCACTAGGACCAGGCTTCAGGCCCCGGAAGGCAGGAAGCAGACCCATGTGGGCAGAACTGGGGGTTTATTCTCAACAGCCCTCCCCCCTACTCCAGCACGCTGAGGGCACTGTGCATCCCGAAGCTTGGGCGTCTCATGGCTATCGAGAGGGTCTGAGGGCTGAAGGAACCTGGCCACACTCCTGGGGCCTGGTGCCTCCAGGAGCGGCTCTGTAGTCTGGGTGCCCTGAGGGCAGGTAGATAAGACTGGGGTTAGGCTAGGAGAGCTCAAAGCCCGTGTTCATGCTGATGGCGTAGCGTAGTTTCTCTCGGAGGACGCTTTTCTTGCTGTAGTTGGGCAGCTTGAGCAGGTTGAAGCAAGTGGAAGAAGTGGGCAGACGCCCACCTGGCTCTCGCTTACGTATGGTGAAGAAGCCTCTGAGGACGCTGCCCAGGGTATCCCCAGTGTCCTGCAAGCACACACCACAGCTCTGGGTAGGGAGATGGCCAGCTCCGGCAGTGGCCTGAGAGGCTGAAGACACATTTGCTGCCTTGGGCACTCACATAGGAGTTCTTGCTACGTCACCTAAGACAATGGGCCTCCTGGCTAACAGACACTTATCAGTCATCCAAAGTCTGGAAGTGGAGGACCACCTAGTGTCTGCCCAAAGGAAACACAGCCTGCAACCCTAAAGAGAGGTGGTGAGGCAGGGATGCCCTGAGACCAGCAGGCTTCCAAGGGCGGCCGTATCTGAGCTGTATATGGTCAGGCTCAAACACACTGGGCACATGAGTCTTAGGCAATTCTCCTTCAACTTGCAGGCAACAGTTCACCTGGGTGTGCATGGCCACCACAGGAGGAGCTGGGGAGCAGACCTGCCCTTCTCATGAGTGTCACCCTCACCCACCCTGGCTCCTGGACTCTGAACCTGGCCATATCAGCAGCCATGAAAACACTGTCCTAATTATACTTTCTCGCAGGCCCTCCCCAAAGAGTGACCTCAGAGACAGTGCTGAGGCCCACACTGACCTGATGTGCAGTGCTCTGTGAGCAGTTGGCTTTCATGCCCATGTAGGCAAGGGTGGGGCACACGGTGGGCACGGCAGAGAACTGACTAGCAGGAAGGAAGCAGAGGAACATGGCCTCAGTTACCTGGTCATCCGACACTTCCACACAGCGGATGGAGAACGGAGGCTTGAGGTAGGCAAATCCTAGGAGCGGGGGCCGGGAACAGCTGGTCACAAACTGCAATACAAGGCGGGGTCAGTAAGGACAGTAGGGTTCTTGCTACTGCAGCAGTGCTGGGTTCTCCCCGCTCCGTGTGCTGATCACTAGGAGTAACAGGGAGGGGCTTGCCTCACATGTGCCCAGGACACAGCTCGTGTCTCAAGGGTGCCACTCTCTGGAACTAATGCTCACAAAACTATGGCCCACTGTACAAGACTGGTGACCTGTGGGGCAACTCGGGGTGACATCTCATGAAACAAGTGTCCTTTCTGTATCAGTGTTTGACACAGGCTCTCCTCTAGCCCAAGCTGGCTTTCAATTTGCCCTGTAGCTGAAGATGTCCTTCAGCTCCTGTTGTACAGCACCAGACCCAGTTTGCAGCAGGTCTCTAACTGCACTGTCACGCAGTAAGCAGCAGGAGGTACAGATCAGTGCCATCTGTCCTCAGGGAGGACGGCAGTGTCAGTGCCATCTGTCCTCAGGGAGGACGGCAGTGTCAGTGCCATCTGTCCTCAGGGAGGACGGCAGTGGCAGCATCCAAGGGGGTCTGGGTGAGCAGGGCTGGTGGTACCCATGAGCCAAGGTTTGGAGCTAGTGAATCGCAGTGTAGCTTGAACCCATGACCTCATGTACTGCACACAATGGTGTCTTGCACGTATACAGAGCATCCTGTGGTCCGGGTTCCTGGCAGGGGAAGTTCTGTAGGAGACTCAACAGAAAGCAGCATGCTCAGAAACATCAGATCCACAAACCCAGTGAGGCTGTGGGGACCCAAGGTGTGAGACACTGGATGTGGGCATTCCCCACTGAACTCAGCAGTAACCAAATGCACACTGTTTTCTAAGAGAGAGAATCCCTCGCCTGGCTTTGAAATTCAGTAGCTAATGCAGTGTGGGTCCAAATACAACCACTTAAGTGAAGTTCTAACTGCTAGACAGCTTTATGTGTCATTCTTCAGAAGGTTTCTAACACGTTACTATGTTCCTGGATGGAGACATGGCTCAGTGGTTAAGAGCGCTTGCTGCTCTTCCAGAGGACCTAAGTGTGATTCCCAGTACCCACATGAAGCAGCTCACAACTGCCTATAACTCCAGGTGGCCTCCAAAGGCACTCACACACCCAGCATGTACTTACACAGACATACACACACCAATAAAAATAAATCTATCGGGGCTGGAGAGATGGCTCAGCTGTTAAGAGCACTGGCTAGTACTCTTCCAAAGGTCCTGAGTTCAATTTCCAGCAACCACATTGTGGCTCACAACCATCCAGAATGTGATCTGATGCCCTCTTCTGGCTGCAGGTGTACATGCAGATAGAGCACTCATGCATTAAATAAATGAATAAATCTTTAAAAACAATAAATAAAATCTTAAAAAAAGTTACCATGTTGTTGCTCTGACATACTTGAATTTGCAAATGAGGGCTGGCCAGAGGGAGGGGAATGTCAGCTCTTACTACACTTAAAAGCAACATGGTCACATACTCTCGTACAGGACTTACACTTCCTTCAGCTGGCACTGAGGCCGATGCAGGCAGGCAGGTGTGTGACAGATGCAGGTCTGCTGACAGGTGACTGTTCAAGTGTGCAATCTCACAAGCAGCAGCTTGCTTGGCCGAGATGGTGCACTGCTGGGAGAACCAGCCAATGGTCCCAGAATCACTGGTTGCAACAAACACCCCTGTGCCCTGGAGAGCTGTGGAGGACTGGGGCCTATGTGTACTGGCTGGACTGGAGCCGGTAAAGGCTCCCTCAGCAGGAGTGAACGCAATTCAGGACGGCCAGCAAGGAAGAAGACCAGTGTTGGTTTGGTCGGTGATATCAAATGTCCTCACAGAACAAGTACACGAGAAAGCCACATGCATATACACTGAGTGTGGCATACCTCGTGTGATCCCAGCACTCGGAGGCAGAGGCAGGAGGTCATGGCAAATCTGAGAGCCTCTTGGGATACACCAGACCCTGCCTGAAGAAAAAAAGGGGGTGGCGGGAGAAGACAGAGAGACAGAAAAAGCTGTGTGTGCCAGCCAGGACATCTTAGGGAAAAGATTCCAAGGCAGTGAATGTACTCTACAGCTTTTCAGAGAGAGAAAGCAGGTGGCAAGATGATGTTAATGTGTTTTTAGTGACAATCTACCCCCACATAGTTCTGAGACAGGCTTGTGTGTTACTCAGGCTCCTCTAACGCTTACAATCCGCTGATGTCATTCACCAGATCCAATGGCAGTCAGGACTTCACTGATCCTAGGGCAGCACAGTTAACTACAGATACTCTACCTGAGAAAACACACAATAAGCCAGGCATGGTGGCCACACTTGGAATTTCAGTGCTCAAGATGCTGAGGCACGAGGACTGCCCTGGGTCTGAAGTAGGCTAGGCCACAAAGTCATGCCTGAGTTACACAATGAGAACCTGACTCAGCCCTGTACTCCTTTCAGAGCAATACTCAAGACTGTCAGCCTAAACAACTGTGTTTCCTTGGGACGCTGTATGTGTCTGGACACATGTGTGTATCTCTGTGTGTGTGTATGTGCGTGTTATGTATATATTATACTACTAAAAAAGGGTACTGGGGATAGTTCCAGAAGAAACTATACTAGAGTGATATTTAGAATTGTCTGTATTTTTTCTTTTCTTCTTTTTTCTTTTTTTTTTCGAGACAGGGTTTCTCTGTGTATCTCTGGCTGTCCTGGACTCACTTTGTAGACCAGGCTGGCCTTGAACTCACACTGCTCCTGCCTCCCAAGTACTGGGATTAAAGGCATGAGACACCATTTTCTTAAGGTGATGAGGCAGTGCTAAAGATGGCGAGGATGGAGTGCTGGCCACAGTGACACACAGAGCCCTCCTCCACAGTGAGGGGAAGACAGCAGGCCAGGCCCCATCGCTGCAGCCCTTCTCTGCACCCTCAGGCCCTTGGCACAGGGAGAAGCTGTGCTGACACTGGCAGCCCTCTGGATATTTCTAATGTTTTCAGTGTGAATTATACTGAGTGGCCTGAGGTCTACACACGCATTCAGGAACAGATAGAGAAGTTGTAATACGGTACCTTCAGGAACATGGCTCTTTCGTCGGGCGTGAAGTCGGAAGCCAGAATATCCCAGAGCCAGATGATAACTCTGTGACTCCCATGAAAGCCACCATAATACACCGTGTGCTTCCTAAAACAACCAGGGGAGGGCTCAGCACCATGGTGGGGACACTCATGGGTCTAGGCAGCAGGTGTCACGGCCTCACCCCAGAAGCTAAATGGGCAGAGCTGCTGTGCAGCTCTGCTGTCACCAGCGTGCCAGTGCCGGGCCCTCAGAGAGCGCTCCGTCCTTAGGGCTTCCAGAGTAACTGTACTAGAAGCCCAGGGAGGGGAACAGCTCTCCTAGAAGGCCTAAGCATGTCACCCTTCCCTCCTCACTGCCCCTTACTTTAAATCTTCCAGATCGATCTCAGCGTTGTCCCCAGAGATGAGACGCTGAAGCTCTGGGGTAGAGAACATTCGGATCCACTCGGGTTTAATAATGGAACGGAAGCCGCTAATGAGAGCAGCTGTCTGGTTTTTGATTTGAGTGTGCATTCGAAAATGTGCCATCAGATGGATGTAGCTAATTCTGTTAACAAAAAAGACAAACAATGGAACTCGCAGGCCGGGGCAGGCCGCTGCCACACATGCTAAGAGATAAGCCTAGTGCTCTTCAACCATTTTCCAGAACACAAACCCAAGCACCTATCAGACAATGATGGTGACACTCATGATGGTAGCTCCCAAGTCACACACTGTGTGCCATCATGTGTCTAAGGCACAGCTTCACTCACAGACCCCAACATAACACCCGAGGATGACCCCCCCCACTCATCTTTCAGGAATTAAGAAGCCATCTGATCTCTCTCAAGGACACAGCTTAGGGCTCCAATCAGCTTCAGAGAAAAGCTGCCACACATATAACTCCATGTGCAAAGTTACACTGTTAGATGTGCCAAATGTTCTCCAAAAATGCTGTTGGGTTTTTCCTAGGTTCAAAAGGGAGGTCAGATCAACCAACACCAATGGGACAAAGAGTGTCATGCACACAGATCTAGCTGATGTACAGCCACAGGCTGACATTCCAGCAAGCTTGCCGGTGTCGTTGATCTGTTGGCAAACATGCCTAAACACACTGTTAAAAACTCCATGTTAAGTATAGCCCAAATGTCCCATGATGCCTAGACCGAAGTTAACATCCTTGAAATATTTTTAGTTTAAAAAACATTCAGCCAGCCGGGCGGTGGTGGCGCACGCCTTTAATCCCAGCACTTGGGAGGCAGAGGCAGGCGGATCTTTGTGAGTTCAAGGCCAGCCTGGTCTACAAAGTGAGTCCAGGACAGCCAAGGATACACAGAGAAACCCTGTCTCGAAAAACCAAAAAAAAAAAAAAAACATTCAGCCACAAACATAGTTCATGACACAGGTTTCCCTGTTAGGATTCATGGCAGGGTAAGAATCCGATTCCAGGACAGCCTGCAGGACTCACCTCCCTGGCCCTTCAATATGCAAGAACTCAATTACCTAGCTCCTTAGCCTGTGTAGATTCATCTCCTGGCCTTTTTTTTTTTTTTTGGTTTTTCGAGACAGGGTTTCTCTGTGTAACAGCCCTGGCTGTCCTGGACTCACTCTGCAGACCAGGCTGGCCTTGAACTCACAGAGATCCACCTGCCTCTGCCTCCCGAGTGCTGGGAGTAAAGGCGTGCACCACCACGCCCGGCCATCTCCTGGCCTTTTAGTCGGTGTGAAATCACTATTTCTAAGTGTTGTTTGTACACTGACTCTCTTTCCACATACACACAATTCATCACCCTTTGCCACAGCTCCAGGCAAAAAGATGGTCCCCCTGGTGGGTGGGCAGGTCTACAGATATGCCCATTTCTGCTGTCAGAATGTTTAGCCCCCAGTCAGTTCCCTCCAAAGCCATTTGATACACTGTCTCACTGCCGCTCTCTATGGAAGTCACAGTCACAAAAGACAGTGCGAGGACTGTCACAGTCACGTAAGACAGCGCGAGGACTGTCACAGTCACATAAGACAGCACGAGGACTGTCACAGTCACGTAAGACAGCCGAGGACTGTCACAGTCACGTAAGACAGCACGAGGACTGTCACAGTCACGTAAGACAGCACGAGGACTGTCACAGTCACGTAAGACAGACAAGGACTTACACCCACACTGAAACATTGTTTCACTGCTGCTCTCTGTGGAGGTCACAGTCATGTAAGACAGCCAAGGACTGTCAACAGTCACGTAAGACAGCCGAGGACTGTCACAGTCACGTAAGACAGCAGAGGACTGTCACAGTCATGTAAGACAGCCAAGGACTTACACCCACACTGAAACTCAACCCCAGCCATTCCTTCTCTGCAGGCAGCACTTTGTTTCAAACAAAAGTTTTCAGACCAATGCCCTGTGGCTAAGGGCAACGCTGATGGATTTCAACCCGCTGATGACTGCTGAACGTTAAAAGCAGCAGCCCAGCCTCAAAGCACACAGGCTACCAGACGAGCTGGCCCGAGAGGGACAGGGTGCAGGGCGCTGACTAGAACCAGATGGCTCACAGGGTCTGAGCCCTTGCTTAGACAGTTCAAATTCCTAGTTGGGGTTGCAGAAAGCTGAAAAGATGGCCAAGTTCTACCCTTTTAATTAGGCAGGGAAGTCTGGGTGCAGAGCACTCGTTGGGGGTTCGTTTCTGGGATCAAAAGGATTGAATTTATGACATCACTAAAAGCATCTGTGACTGACAGGAATGGCTTTGCCTCAGCACCTCCTCCAGTGCCCGAAGCACCAATCTGCTGCATCTGCGCTCACACTCGGTCTTCCTGGGAACAGGCACACACAGTCATTCTGGAGTGTCCCTGCTCGCCTGCCCTCAGGACAGCATGCCTAAGCTGCATAGGTCCCATCTGTTTTGGTGGGGGCTGTCATTACATTTCTAAGAACAGTGCTGTTACCTTTCAAGGGCTTCTGCAATGAGTAACCCATCCACTCTTATTTTGCAAATTGAATTTAATACAATTCCGGCCTATGAACTGTAACCAGAAAATTCCATTATGATATTTACGACCTCTTTCCACCTCAATCTATCTTAATAAATTCTCAGCATAAGTCCTGAGAGCCAGAATGAAGCCTTTTTCAAGTGCTGACCTTAAGCATCTGACTGTTGTACTCACTTGTTTTCATTTGTAACAGGAATGGTCTTCCCTCCAGGAACCAGTTCATGGCAGACAAGCTGGAGGAGAAGACAGGAGCAGTTACTAGACAGAATCCTAACAGCAGATGCTTCTGAGATGAACCGCCTGCGATGGTGATGGAGTCAAGATGCTACGTGTTTGGAAGGATCATTTTCCATAAAGCCCCAGGCTGAACCATCACAGGTCCCATGTGGTCCAAGGAAAGGCTTCTCATCCAATCCTTGTCCAAACATTTGCACTAAGGATGCTGGACGCCACAGAGGGATCACATTGGTGCTGAGGACAGCAGCGGGGCGTGAACATCCACACCTGGGAATCCTGCACTGCTACCTAGAAATGTGCTAAGTAATGGACTTACTGGGGAAAAAAAGGTTATATTGCAAGAGACATGGTATCATCTTTGCAGCAAGCACATATGTGCCCATCTGCGCGCACACACGTGTACATGCATACTCAGGTGCACATGCCTGTTGGAAAGTCTGGAAAGGCAGAGGACACATTGCAAGGACGCACTCTCGACATAAGCACTGCAGATGCTTCCCGGAATAACTCTGAGGCGACAGGCAGAGTCTGAGAAGCCAGCTCTGCACTAATGCTCATGGCTTCTCCAGAGCAGACTTCAGGCTACCTGGACAGAGAGCCTCCCGGAGGGACACAAGAGGAGGGGCAGAGGACATTGGAGAGTCTGACAGAAACTGACAGAAGCAGCTTCGGCCAGCCTAATGTCAGGGGCCTCTGCTCCTCTGCTCCTGATGACAAAGATGTGAACAGGGACTTGACCTCCCTCGAGGAATGTCTCCTCAGGTGAGGCCCCTCCACATCTAGTCAGAAACACCATTCACAATGGCCAGTCCTCACCATGGATTTCTAAACTGAGAGTCACAGACTGGCACGTCCTAGAACAGGAAGGCTGCACATAGGCAGATCCTTTCTCAAGTCCCAAGACACGACACAGGAAAAACCCGGGCTCTGTGGGAGCTAGCTGAGGTGAGCATGCAAAGGCTAGCTGAGGTGAGCATGCAAAGGCTAGCTGAGGTGAGCATGCAAAGGCTAGCTGAGGTGAGCATGCAAAGGCCAGGGTGGGAGAGAAGAGCAAGACACCCTCCCTCCCGGCCAGATCAGCCACGCACCTGACCCATGACGTCTTCATCGTAAGACAGCGTCAGCCCGAGGTCGGCAATGTCCCCGTCATAGCGCTAACGGAACAGAGAGGAAGCACTGGGGCGTGTGCGGGCAGAGGCGTTCCCTCCTTCAGGGGCCACCTTCAAGCCGCGGCCGCTTGTCAAGAGGATGGGAGAGGCTGTGAGCCTCAGCCATGAAAGGGGCCACAGGGTTGGGTTGGGGCCTGTTCTAAGTCTCAAAGACAGGAGAGGCCCAACTGAGCGGAGTCGCCTGACTGGAGCTCCACACTGGTGCTCACGTAGCTACCCAAGCACTGACCTTGATGGAGGTGAGGTTTTTATAAAACTCCGAGTCCAGTGAGGGAAGCTCATCCACGGAGCTGTAGAAGATGCTGTGGTGGTGCCCGAGCATCTGGCTCAGGAAGAAGGAGGCAAAGGGCACGTCTACCACGATACCCTATGAGAGACAGGAGGTAGGGGCACAGCCGGGGGCAGCAGTGGAGTCTGGAGCTCTACCTCCCACCTCTGAGAAACAACTAGGGGATCTTGGCAAGCAACCATCATGGGCGCAGGCCTTGAAGCCATGTAGCCCGGGGCTGAGACCTCAGCTCGGCGGCTTAGGTGGCTCTCACAACCTGGGTGTTCATGGATGGATACAAGGAGCTGTGAGGGACTCCCCTGAAGCCTGAAGCCCCCACTATCTTGACCCCATGAGCCTAAGCCACAGAAGCCAACAAGTCCTGAGATCCCAACCTGGTGCCAGATAAGGACCTCACCACAGACCACCACACAGTCACGCAGCTTTTCTCGTCCCCATTTCATTGGTGAGGTGACAGGCTTACAGGAGGAGGTAATTGTTGAACCACTACACTGCTGGCTACACCCCAGTCTTTCTGTCCTACTCCGCTAACTCCCAGAAACTTCTGCCTCCTTCTGAAGTATCCACCCAATAACAGGTGCCGGCACTGGGCTGGGTGTGGCTTGGTGGCAAAGCGCTGACTTAGCATGTGAAGCCCCAGGTCCCATCCCCAAACCGACCACTCACATATCACTTTTTTTCTTCTTCTTCTTTTTTTTTTTCTTTTTTTTTTGATTTTTTTGAGACAGGGTTTCTCTGTGTATCTCTGGCTGTCCTGGACTCGCTTTGTAGACCAGGCTGGCCTCGAACTCACAGAGATCCGCCTGCCTCTGCCTCCCGAGTGCTGGGATTAAAGGCGTGCGCCACCACGCCCGGCTTTTTTTCTTCTTTTTGAGATAGGGTTTTGGTACACATCCCAGGCTGGCCTCAAACTCATGATCCCCCTGCCTCAGCCTCCCAAGGGATAGGATTACAGGTGTGCCACCATGCCCAACTCTGGAGTGTCACTTCACATTTGCTCCACAGTCCTTTGAGCGCCTACCTCATACACAGCCTTTCCCAGCATCTTCCCCACAAACTCGAAGAGCTGCAGGTAATTCTCATGAATGTAGGATGTGGGCGAAGGGTACAGCCTCTCGTCCCCACTGGTTGTCTGCCAGGAGAAAGGACAGGGAGACATGGGAGTTAAGAAGCCTGTCTTTACTATATAGTGTATTTGCTCCCTGTGTCTGGCTGCCGCCAGCCCCACTGATGCCCCTTCACCACCTTGAACAGATTGAGTGCTGGGTCAAACACCCTCTTGATGATCTCTTCCAAAAACTCCTTAAAGACGCCGTCCTGGTCAATCCCAGCTTCATCCACGCCAAGGTCGTTCACAAACTTTACTCGGATTACGCCCTTCATGGCATGCTGGGAAAGCTGCCGAAGCTGTTCGTAGCCATCCTACCAAGACAGAATTTCAACCCGTGAGGAGCGCAGCCTCAGCAAACCCAGGAGTCTAGCCATGCAAGTCAGCACAGCAGCCCATGGGAGGGTTCATTTGATGTCTCACTCCTTGACATGAAGAGACTGGCCCCCAGAGGACACAGAGGCTCAGACAGGGAAAGGACACAGAATGAGTCTTAACTCTGGCCATCAGGTGGAGAGATGCCCCCACTTTCTCCTTTAAATGCTAGAATATCTCTTCGCTCATGGGCAGAGTCAGACTTACAGGACATGGTAAGATGAGAGCCCAGGGTCCTGGTGCTGAGGGCAACTGTGGGGCAGGGGCTGGCTTTCTCAACTGGAAAGCCTTCCTGGCAGAAGATGAGGTGGAGGCAGAGCCCAGGCACAGCAGCGGTGCTGGGTCTGTCTGCACAAGGTAGTATAGTGGAGAGCGCTCAGCTTGGCTGGCTGGTGGGGGGTGCTTAGCCCAGGCCAGGCCCTAGGTGTGGGCCCTGGAAACCAAGACCAGAAAAGGCAGAGAGTGAGTATGCGCTTCCTATCCAGAAGTCCATATACACGTTCCGAGTCTACTAAGCCACACGTGCCGGCTAGTTTTATGTCACCCTGACACAAGCTATAGTCATCTGAGGGGAGGGAACCGCACTTGAGAAATTACCTCCATAAGATCTGGCTATAGGCAAGCCTGTAGGTTATTTCCTTAATTAGTGATGGGAGGTGCCATCTCTGAGCTGGTGGTCCTGGGTTCTATAAAGAAAGCAGGCTGAGCAAGCCATGGGGAACAAGTTGGTAGGCAGCACCCCTCCATGGTCTCTGCATCAGCTCCTGCCTCCAGGTTCCTGTTTGAGTGTCTGCCTTAGTTTCTTCAGTGGACTGGGACCCTGGGCATATAAGCCAAACAGAGCCTTTCCTCCCCATGCTGCTTTTGGTCATGGTATTTCATTGCAGCAACAATGACTTTAACTAAGGCAGATCCTCTGGGTTCTTGATGCAGAAGTCCTCCTGGACTCTGACTGTACTCAATGCATCCTGCTGTCTGGAGAGCTGAGGTCTCTACCCTGGAGCAGTACTGTCACACTTAGCTGACATGAGACAGACCACGTCCATGACATCTACTCATCGATCCATGTGCTGTCCTGGTTGCCTTTGACACAAAGCCAACAAGCGACATGGTAGCACAGTAAGCCCTATTTCCAGGTATTCTAGCGGTCTTCCTGTCATGCTTAGTGATACAAAATCCCTCCTGCGCTGTCTCTGCATCTTGTCAAGGACAGACTCAGAGGTTGCTGAGCCAAGGAAGGCAGAATGACTTCTTAGTCCCCAGGCTCCCTGTGGGAACAGGAAGCCAGTTCTGGGCACACTCATGAGAGGTGAGCACACGTACTCCGAGCTGAGGCAGAAGTGCTGTGAGTCAGAGACCAGTCTGAGATGCAGAAGAGAGGCCCTGCCTGGAAACAAACAGAACCACTGGACCCAAGAGCGGGTAAGATGGAAAAGGAGAGCATGTCCTCATGTCGCGGCACTGGAAGCAGCGTGAACCAGCATTCCTGGGCATGACCAGGATTATGAGTGGAGGGCTCCAGCATGCTCCTGGAACCCGAGGACTTCTCTCTTCCCTCTGAAGTCCTGGCAGCAGGTGTGCAGCATTGTGGGCATTTAGCCAGCATGTGGCGGTGCTCAAGGAAGACCACTTGTCCCTGCCTGATCTGAGCCGCATCAGTCTCTTCAAGAGGTGGTAAGAGGAATGTGCCACCCGCCTTCTCTGACACGTTCCTGTCCTGTGGGAACTGGTGTGGCTATGTGAGGGTTACACACACGCTCCACAGGACAGAGTCAGCGTCCTCTCAGGCTCCAGCATGCTGAGATGGACGACGGTGAGCTGGCACCAGCACCGGAGGGGACAAGATTCCAAGTGTAGGTTTACACGGCCTGGGCTCTGACTTTGACAGGGTAGGGGGGCAAGGGCTGGATCAGAGCATGCCTGAGCTCCCTCCAGCCCTGGGTAACTAACTGAGAGACTACACTCACCCTGAGGAAGGGGGTGTTTCTGCAAGTCAGTGAAATCCACCATTAGCATGGTCTCACATACAAGTCAAGGTGTGAGAATCCAGAACAGTGAGTCAAACACCAGCTTCCTGAGGTCACCCTTTGTTCATAAGAAGCCAATGGGGTCTTGGGCACTCAGACCACAGGCTCATGAGAACGAGGATCGTAGAATAAATGATCCTCTCTCAGACTAACTCAGGTTCAAAACAAAGTATGTTTTCACAGAATGCAGACAGGAAACAGGCTTTGCCCAAGTGAAGAGACACTGTGTCCTGTGACATCAGAGGGGGGCTGCAGCCCTGCAGAGCTAGGTGACAGGGCCATTAGTAGCGGCCCTTGAGGGAGGAGCCAAGGACCCCTCCTCAGCACACACCACAGCCCACACCTCCCAACAATTCTAGGAGGTGAGTACCGGCCTTATGTGATGGAGGAGGACTTAGATGTCCTGAGACGAGGCAGCCACCCCTGCTTCTGATGAGGAAAGTGCTAGAAGTCAGTTGTAACACAAGCAAACTTCTCAGTCAACGCAGAGGCTACAGTGGGAGGCCCACAGCCTGAGTTGAGTGGCAAACACAACCTTCAAGGTACTTGACAAAATTAAATTAGTTCACAACATAACAGATCTGAAACTTTAACATAAGACCCTGAATTTGGGGGTCTTCTCTTAAAACTTCAAAGCCCCCTGGAACCCGAATGTCCACATGGTAAGTCAGATATTGAGCGGACGTGTATCTTTGGGGCAACTGATGTGCCACCCGCTTTCACAGCATTTCTCCAGCACTGAGGCCAGATGCCAGGTAACATTTGTCCATTCCCTGATGGCGTTGTCTTCCCTAAAGCAGGCAGAAGGAGAGCCTCCCTAAGGCAGGCAGAAGGAGAGGGCTCTGTCTGAGAGCCCCGGGGCTGGAGCAGTGGGAGTGGAGGGTACTTTTCCTTGTTTAGCACATAAACCAAATGCTCACTGCGGAGAGACATCCAGCCAACTCAGCGTGAATATGACCTTACTTCTGTTTTCTGGTCAGTGCTGAGATGGTACCCGAGGCCTTACAAATGCTAGGCGGGTGCTTTACCACTGAGTCACACCCTGTAGATCTTATCTTTCCCTTTAAGGTTAAAAACACCTACTGCTGCGCACGCTCCCTTTTGAAACAGCTCCTGAACAGCAGAAGTAGCGGGAGCAAAGATGGCAAACACGCTTACAGAGGAGACGGCTGCTGGGCCACAGCACACATGGGCGTCTCGCAATTTGGCTGTCACACAGGCACAACACACAAGCAACTGAGTGTGCACAGAGCACAGCAGAAGGTCTGAGGAGCAATGCGACAAGTGAACCAGGCACAGCCCTACTCAGAACGAAGACTTGAGGCTTGTCACCAACACTGCTGGCAGACACACCGAAGGCTGCATGTGCGGTACACACAGCATGCACATCCGAGACCCGCGGCAGTGACCCAGCAATAGTCAGGGTGAGACGCAGATCTCCGCGTTCACCGAGCACACGTCTGTGGTAGGCTTCCACAGACCTCTGTGCTCACCTCAAAACACACCTGAAACCATGACAATGTGACACAGAGGCACAGTGCTTAAGGACCGGGTACCTGCTTCTAACATGTGAAGTGGCCACACAGTGGAACCCTGAACAAGGTGTGCCTTGACAGGGTGACATTCCCCGACTCTCTTTGGTGTCCTCAGAGGCCTGGGACTCTGTGATGTGTGTGGCCACTGCACAGAGCTCTTACCCTGGTGTCACAGAGGCATTAGGAGTCTGTGGTTTAGCCAGGGGCCCTCATGGGACAAAGGAGGACACTGAAGATCTCCAGCACCGAGGACATCCTAGATGAGCAGGTGACTGTGTAACCACCCCCTTCCTCCTCTTAGGGCCTCACTTTGAGTTTTCATACCACAGAATGACAAGAGAGTTTGGAAGCAAGGGGTCACCCACTAGATCCACCTGACACGGCACTCTTCTTCTTGAATGGCCACTCACCTCCAACATCCGGGACCTTCGGATAGTGATGTGGGTGACGTGAGGGGAGGCAGAGCTGGTTTCCACAAGCCCGAGCTTCTCCTTCTCCTTGGTAACCATATTTCGGAACAGGAGAACTCTCTGAAATGAGCGGAGGTGGGATCAGAAACAGGGTCGACAACTGATATGAAAACCGACCCAAACCAAACCCACTCTACAAAATGACCAACTTCCATGTGAACTGAGATGCGACGAGAGCAGGATGCCATGTGCGTGGCTCAGAGCTATCCTGTGACATGAGTGAACGCCCCCAGAGAACCTCTGGGAATTAGGGCCACAGCTAACTTGACTCAAGACAGGAGGTTTCGGAGAGAGCTGTCCAGCCACAGCTGGAGTCCAGTCAAAGGCCATTCTCATGAAGTCAACACCTACCTCAGAAGCCCACGGACACAGCCCGTCACACAGGCTGCTTTCTATAGCTGTGCCTGCTCCAAAGGAAATCAGTATCATGAATGTCAGACACAAAAACCATTCAATTTTTCCTACTGTCAGATGCAAAAAAGGCCACTATGCTTGGCCTTTCTGTTTGCCTCCTGTGTCCTCAGACCCACCACAGAAGATTTTTAGCCACCACTTGGAGAGAGCCTGATCCCCTCGGCCTGTGACTCTGACAAGCACCTTTGTTTTATTAAGAGACTCTTGCTGTGACTCAGGTTGGCCTCAATCTCCACTTTCAAGTCGTCTTCTTATCTCAGCTTCCTGAGCAGCTGGGAGCATGTGCACAAGCCGCTGCACCTAGCCCGAGCAACAGGCCTTTCAGCAGAGAATACAGTCCCTTGCACCACCTCAGGCGCAGGGACCACAGCATTCCAGTGGGGTGAGCTGAAAAAGCACACATCCCCCCACAGCTGTGCTTTCAAAACTGGAGCTGGGGGCTGGAGGGACGGCTCAGCTTTCAAGAGCACTTGGTACTCTTTGATTCTCAGCACCCACATGGCAGCTCATGACCACCTATAAATTCAGGCACAGGCATGCATGTAGTGCACAGAAACACATGCAGACAAAATATCCATACACACAAAATAAAAATCTAAAAAGAAAAAAAAGGGGCTTGTCCTAAAAACCAGAGGCTTCACTAAATACAAATGAGAATAGCAAAACCAACTTAAGAGTATGGTGCCACGTGTCCATAATTCCAGTATGGAGGCCACTGTAGGAGGATCACAGGTTCAGGTCAGGCTGGGCTGCAGAGATCTACCCTCAAAACAGCATCAAAAACTGGTAAAAGCTAATGTAAATGGGTTCAGTCACTACAGAAATCAGCACAATTAAAAATGTAGCTACCTTACTATCCAGCCACACGCTTCTGGGCACGGACCTGATGGAATGCAAGACAACACAGCACAGACACTTCACACCCACATGCACCGCTGCACTGTTCACAGAAGCTGAGACACGGAACCATCAGAGTATGGACACAAAACAAGTGTAAGTCTGTCTAGCAGTAAAGAAGAACACAATTCATCATTTGCAGAAAATGGGTAGATGGTGGAGACCGTCATGCTAAGGGAACTCAGCCAGATGCAGACAAAAGTATTTTCTTCCACGTGTGGAATCTAGATTTAAATATATACACATATATGCATGACATGAACACAGAGGAGGGACAGGAGAGGGGTAAAGGTGGGGGAGAAAATATGAGCAAAGAAAATGGTGTGTGTGCATACATGTGTACAAATGTGCGTGTATGTGCATGCATATGTGTGTATGTGCGTGCGTGTATTTGTGTGCCTGTGTGTGTCTCTCAGGGTGGGTACACATGACTGAGCAATCTCCAGGAGGACCCCCCACTCCTAAGGGCCTGTGAGCAAAGCAAGAGTGTCTAAGCAGCCACATCCCCTGCTGGATCAGAACAGCAGCTGAAGTATTATCTCCAGGTCAGTGAGCAGTGAGGACTAAGTATCTACAGAGTGAGACTTACAAAATTCCACTTTTGTTTTTTTTCTAAAAATGTATCTACTGGGGGAGGCAAGCAATGGGATTGTTTCTGAGAGGGGCATGGGACTGTCCCAGTGTCCAGCAGCCTCTGCATAGGGACCTGAGCAGTGTCTTCCAGCACAACCTCGATGCTCCTACTCCAGTACCTGACCTTCTCATGTCCCAGGAAGTGACAGCACATCCCCTGGTCTCTGATGAGTCCCTGGACCTCTCCCTCTGCCCTGGTGCCCTGCAGCATATCTATGATGCCCATGGGCAGCCACAGCCACCTCCTCAGCTGCTCCCAGACCTGCCTTTGCTCGCCTCCCTAACCGGGGATGCCATAGACCTGCCTTTGCCCACCTCCCTAACCAGGGATGCCATAGACCTGCCTTTGTCTCCTTAACCAGGGATGCCATAACCTGCCTTTGCCCGCTCCCCTAATGGGATGCCATACACCTGCCTCTGCTCGTCTCTAACCAGGTGGCTTTTCCAGGCCAGAGACCTGGCTTCTACCTCCAGGTCTTCTTGCTTCTGAGTGTAACCTCTGGACTTGGCCATCTTTCTCCTCTGGCCAGGACCTTCGCTCTGATTAGCCTCAGGCTCCTGGGACTCTGGCTTCACTCCTGACCCCATCCTTCATGTTCTCTTTCATCCCAGGCCTTGAAGTTCTGCCATCACTTCTCTCTGAGTTGGATGTATTGTTTGTATGGTTTCTGAGTTACAGCAGATGGATGTCCTGCTTCGCATGACTTCAAATGAACTTACTGACTAGAAGATACTATTAGTCGTAGATGAGATCGAAGTAAGTCACTTTACGCCTCACACTGAGGGTCTAAGACTTCACATGGCGACTTGTGGAATCTAAGAAGACTTCCAAGCACTGAGAACGTGGGCTAATGGGAGATTGTTGACACTTTTTTTTTTTGGTTTTTTGAGACCTGTGTTTCTGTGTAGCCCTAGCTGTCCTGGACTCACTTTGTAGACCAGGCTGGCCTTGAACTCACCTGCCTCTGCTTCCCAAGTGCTGGGATTAAAGGCATGCACCACCACATCCGGCTGACAATTAGATTTTTAATTAGGGTAAGTTTCACTTAAAAATCAACTAATTCAAGATGTAATTTGAATGAATAAATAAATGTTGAAAAAACTAGCCAACACAACTGACTTCTTGTCAACTTGACACACAAAAGCATCACTGTTAAACCATAGCCTTTTCTTTCTTATTCATCTCCAAGATCTCAAGTCAACAATAATATCACAATATAAAACATATATATATATATATATATATGTTTTATATAAAACACAATATAAAAAATCAACTAATTACTTAGTGTGTGTGCATGTGCACGTGTGGACTGATTACTTAGTGTATGTGCGTGTGCACGTGTGGACTGATTACTTAGTGTTGTGCGTGTGCACGTGTGGACTGATTACTTAGTGTGTGTGCATGTGTGAGTGCCTGCCATAATGCCATGTGGAGGTTAGAGGAAAATTGGCTGCAGTCAGTTCTTTCCTTCAGCCATGTGTGGAGCCCTTTCTTGACCCCTTCTCCTCCCTGGTGGCTTGATGAGGTCCGTGTGCTGGGACACGCCACCAGACTTCACATCGCCTGCTCTGTCTGTGAACCTCAGTACTCGGCACAAGCTCTCAGAGGCCACCGCAATTTGTGTGATGCCTGACGCTCTGCAGACACTTCCCATCTTAGCAGAGGAGCCTGAGGCCACACGCGGGGACAGAAGGAGCTAAAGCAACTCACATTCTTGTGAGGAGCGATGTGGGGGATGTGCTGCAGGACCAGCTGAGCCCTCCTGCGGTCCTTGTCGAGCTCCTGGAAGAGCACACCAGGCTTGAGATCCCTTCAGGAGAGACACAAGGTGCAGTTACTAGCAGCAGAAGCCTTTTCTAGCACACAGCTGCCATCGTAGGGCATGTGGCCCAGTGCGGCGGCCACCCACTTTTGTAAATCTTATGGGAACGCAGCCACGGCTGCTCACTCCTGTGCTCTGTCTGTGGCTGTCTTGGTGGCACCACAGCTGAGGGAGTGGTGGGCAGTGGCTGTCTTTATAGCCAAGACTGTGAGGCTCTGCTGTGCTGCCAGAACTGCAGCCATTTCCTCAGATCTGACGGGTCACTGACAAACGCTGGCATGCTCTTGAATTTAGTTGTTGCCAGAGGGCTTCCAAGCCACCTCCCCAAACCTGGAAGCAGATTTTACCCTGGAAATTCTGCTGATAAAAATCCCCATGTAACTATCACACCGTGTTGACCAGGTCAGCTAAGAGAACATGTCTCCCAGCCGCAGTGGCCTGGCTCTGTCAACACCCACTCCCGGGAATGACACTGGTGGGAGGGACAGAAGCGACTGCTGAGTGGCACATGAAGACAGTTGCTTCACAGAGCATCAGCTGTGTCCACAGACAAATGGACGGGGTGCCAGAGGGGAGAAGGCTCATCACATGAGCACCAATGCCCAGCACCCGGGCACCTGTGCTGCAGGCAGAGGGCGTGGGCTCCGCCAGCCTTCCCCACCCGTGCTCACTTGCGCAGCCAGTGGTCCTCAGGAGCAAAGCGCCTTCGGCAGTCTCGCTCATACAGTGCCATCAGCCACCCGTGGACAGACTGGAACAGCTCCAAGGTCTCACCCTTGGCATTCTCTGTGCAGCAAACCAGAGGGAGTTAGAGCTGGAGGGCAGCTCTCAGGATGGCAGGCCTGAGCTCGCACTCTGACATCAGTGGAACTGAGGGCTCTCTGGAAGCGTTCTAAGTGTCCTTAATTGGATCTTCCTACATGAACAATTTTGAGTAAACAGAACGTAGAGAGATTATAGAGCTCTCAAGCACCATTACTAGCTCATGGCCAGACTTGCTTCATTTAAACCCCCAGCAGCTCCCATCCCCCACCTTAAGTGTTCTAAGTGTCTGAGGTGCAGCCGAGCGAGGGGACAGACTGGCCTTCTACCATCGCCTTACCTACGATTCCATCCCAGATCATCTTAAACACAAAGGAGTTGAGGAAAGAGGAGATGGTGACCAGCTCTTCCAGCTTGAATGAAATTTGTTCTTCATAAACTTCAATGTCATCGAGGATGCTGCACAAGGCAGAAAATTGTTCAGAATTTTCCATTAAGAAAAAGAAACAAATGGGACCTCACAGTCTTCCAAACAGAACAACAACAAAAAAGTGCCAGCTTTTTTAGACATATTGTGCACGGCGTGCAGACACATGATGTCTGCCCCAGAATTAAGGTGGGGGATGTGAGCTGCTGGGGTTTTAAATGAAGCAAGTCTGGCCGTGAGCTGGTAATGGCGCTTGAGGGCTCTACACTCTCTCTACATTCTGTTTACTCGAAAGTGTTCATGTAGGAAGGTCCAACAGTTAAGGAAAAACAGTAAGTTCTGCTCACAGCTTTCCCAATGAGCTGTCTGTGGTCTACGTGCATCACGCCTCATCCACGTGAGTGAAAGGGAATCTTGAGTAAGTCAGTGCTCAATGAGGAGCACTGGGAAATGTTATCCCACATCCAGGAGAGAGACCAGTGGTGCTTGGTGCTTGTGAGCAAATCAGTACTTGAAAGGATATATGGATGGACGGACGGACGGATGGACGGACGGACGGACGGATGACACAGCTCAACTGAAAATTTATGGAAAGCTCTCCACATGCTTTAGAATACAGCTTGGTTTTGGGTTAGTCTCACCTCAGCCTTCAGGGTGTTTAATCTGGTCACTAGACCCCTTCTTCTACGGCACCCAGTCATCCAGCTACATGTCCCTGAACCCTCTTGGTATGAAATCTTCTAGTCTGAACATAGCTGCGTGAGGTCCATTCTAGATCTTTCCAATGACTTTTGGGGAGAGTGGAAGATAGGCAGCAGCAAATGCAGAAGGGAACACAAGGGTTCTGGCAGATGTCCCAGGCTTGTTTACTCTTTCTACCTCTACCCACCAGTGTGAAGACTGGCTCAGCTGTCTAGAGCCAGCTTGCCAACTGAGCTGTAAGCACTGGGCACTGTTTAATCTTCTAACCCTCACACATGCCTCAGAGGTGGGGGCTGGTGCTTCTTCCTGTTACTTCCATCTATAGACAAGGAAACTCGTGTCTCAGTAAATGACTGATTGGGGTTTTGCACCCTGGTTTCAGAGTCTGGAATTTTCCTGTTATCTACCTATCAGTGAATAAATGGCTGAGGTGTGATTTGAACATTTCCAGAGATCCCAAAAGTCCACAGCAGTTGCCCTGAAAGTAACAATTGCTGAACACCGGCACATGCCACCTGCTTTGTGAATGTCTTATCTACTTTTTTGGTGGGAGGTGCAGGTGTTATGGGTCTTGCTATGTTGCACTGGCTGGCCTTGAACCTATGAGCTCAAGTGATTTCTCCTTCAGCCTCCCAAGTAGTTGCCACTATAGGTGTGCATCACAATACCCAGCTCTTGGCCAGTTCTTACAGTGACCCCACCATACAGCTGCAGTTACTAGCTTCCCCTAATTGTTGATGGCCCCGCTGAGTCCTAGGCGGGCATTCACCCCACATCAACCTACGTGAGGAGGTGCCGCGAGCAGTCACAGAATAGCATCAGCATGGCCAGCAGCTGTCTGGACTCCCCGGTATCACTGTTCAGGCACTCCAAGAAGAGCTTTAGCCCACCATGGGGCCCCAGCTCACAGATGAAAGCCCACAGTTTGGGCAGCAGGTCATCAAGGTACGTAAGACCTGGAAAAGGAGAGAAACCCGAGCTTCAGGCAGGGACTCCAGCGGGTCTGCTAGTTCCTTTCCAGTGGAAAGAACATTTGAAGAGAAGGTGTGACAAGCACCCTGAGAGCCATAGCGGGCAGGGGCAGCTGGCACTGGGTGGATGCTCACAAGCGCCAGACTCTACTCTGCACGGCTCCCGAGCTGTCCCCTGCCGCAGAGCCCAGTGCAGCCCTGCTTTATAAGAGGGTTCTGTTACTGCCCCTATCCCATGGCTGGGGTCAGACCCAGACAAAGAACATTTTTAAATCAGGAAACCTGCTAAGGTAGAGGGTACTTTTAAGCACTGCAGGCCAGGTGATCTCTGTTGTTAAAAGCTTGAGACAAAATAAATTCAGTGTCACCGCCTTTGATCCCAGCACTTGAGAGGTAAAGGCAGGAGGATTTCTGAGTTTGAGGCCAGCCTGGTCTACAAGAGTAAATTCCAGGACAGCCAGGGCAGTTACAAAGAGAAACCCTGTCTCAAAATCAAAAGAACAGAACAAAACCCAAAAACCAATAAACAAGCAAAACAGAGTTTACCAGAGCGAGGAGTTGAGCGGCACACTGGCAGCACTAGGGACCAGATACAGTTCCGAGTCCAGCTCTGGGCAGGGCAGGCAATGTCATCCCAGCCTGTGCCTCCTCTCTGTGATCTATCTGCTCAGCAGGCCACCCTGGTTGCCATGGCTCTGATTCAGCACTTGTTACAGAGCACTGACACAGGTCAGCCATTTCCTTGGTCTTCATATGAACACGCCAAGTTTACTTGGAGACTGTGACTACACTCAGTGCTAGCACAGAGCAGACATGAGAATGAAGGAGACAGACAGGTCTGGCATTTATGCTGTCAACAGTAGCTGCCTGGGGCTGCCTTTCGGGCTCCGGTGTCTGCAGACCGGCTCCTCCCACCTGCTCCTGAGATGCTACAGTAAAGCCAGGGGACCAAAGAATGGCTGCAGCAGACACACTCAAGCCGCAGGTACAATGTGGACCTTCTAATCTGTGTCTCCGGGGCTATAAGGCCTGGACATGGAGCCAACAGACTGGCACATCTTTGGTCAATCCTACTGCTAAGAAAACCTGGAGCCAACAGACTGGCACATCTTTGGTCAATCCTACTGCTAAGAAAGCCTGGCCCGAGGCACCAGGCATGAGGCAGACCCAGCTGCCATGCTCCACGGAAGGGGCGGGCTCTGCGCTGGACCCAACACCCCTCAGCCAGTAAGGCCTGCTTGGAACTGGTCTCAGATGAAGTCGGCCTGGGAAAGACATGCTGCCTGGGATGGGACTCTGGGAGACCCCATCAGTGTTACTTAAGGATGCTGACAGGTGAACTGAATGACCTGAGAAGAAGCAGAGAGACTACGAGACTGATAGCACTGGTCACAGTGGGGCTCTTTGTGTATGCACCTCAACCACATACACCAAAAACTTCAGAAACCTTACAGTTTAAAAACACATAAAGAGTTGGGCAGTGGTGGCACACACCTTTAATCCCAGCACTCGGGAGGCAGAGGCAGGGGGATCTCTGTGAGTTCGAGACTAGTCTGGTCTACAGAGTGAGTCCAGGACAGCCAGGACTACACAGAGAAACCCTGTCTCGGAAAACTGAACCAAAACAAAAACAATCAAAACAACAAACAAACAGAAAACCACCAACAAAAAACAACCCCAAAAAATGCACATGAAGAAACAGTGCACACACACTACACTGAGCAAAAAGAAAATATCTTGCTGAATACAATTGTGTCTGTATGATGTGCCCTGGAAGCAACAGCTCCAGGGGCAGGGACAGGCTTGGGGAGCCCTGAGTACAAGGGTGCGGTAGTTTACTGCTGTGACACATGCCACCTTTGGTACCTAACCTAAGATTAGCTAGAGGAATGGACACCACAGCATTCTGTTCTCAGGGTGTAGGCGGGAGAGTCACTCTCAGATTCTTGTGCAGGGAAAGAGTTCACTTGTGAGCTCACAGTAAAGAGACAGGGTGGTAACCTCAGAATCCTCTCCCCCAAGAGCCTCTCCGGTCCCGGGGCTAGGAAATGCTGGGCAGCTCCTGCCTTGCCGCCATCCCAGCAGTGAGGCCCCAGAAGGGCCCAGCCCACAGCTGGCGTTGCCTTTAGTCCTCAAGCCCAGATACAATGTGCCGGTGAGAACTGCACGTGCACCTCTAAACACGCTGAAGCCTGCCTGTTCTGCTTTCATCACCTCTGCTGGCAGTGAGGGTGACCTGGCGTCACCCTGTTGTGGAAAGGAAGGCTAGCCCCGGGTATCGCCCTCCAACAGCAGACTGCCCTTCCACAGAGAACTGGGCAGCCACCAACGGCAGCAGCAGGGCAAGGCGCTCTGCTCTGTCCAGCCAGCGGCCTCTCCCAACTTCAGCACTCTGTGGGCGGTTTCGCTGCGGACTGCTGATCTCCCCGATTCTAGACCATCACCCCGGGACAGAGCCTGGCACACACAAGCCTCTGACTGGGGTAAATAAGTAAGTGTGAAGGACGGTAGCGGCAGCCATGGAGGATTTGAAACACACAGCACAGCAGTTTACACTCCTTCCTGAAGCAAGCAGTTTGCCTGGTTAGAAGAACCACCTGTACTCGATCAACTCCTACCACAGCGCCCGGGCTGCACCTTAAAAGCCCTTGACCCCCAATTCTGTCCTTACAGAAGGGACTTTCTTGCTCAGCTAAAAAATAAAATGTTGAGCACAACCATGCGATGAGTATCATGCTCTGAGGAACTGCTGAGGTGACAAATGAGCGGTGGGCAGGGAGGGCTGAGATCACATGAGTCTAAACACGGCTGCACCGCATGTGTCTAAGCACGTCTAGAAACTGCCCGTGACCAGGAAGGAAAGGCCAACCTCCTCTAGGAGAGACTGCCTGTGGCTTTGGAAGTGGGAGCGACAGCCTCGGGTTTTCTTACCTGTGAGGATCTGCAGGCGGATCTGGGTGAGAGTCGTCAGCGAGGTCTGGTAGAGCAGGCAGACGCTGCAGACCTTCTGCACCTCAGCAGAGTCCACGTGTCGGCCCCCGACGGGCCTGAGGATGTTCCGGACTGAAGCGGACTTCTGAAACGCACGCTTGAGGAGACCTGGCATGGAGAGAAGACACACAGCAGGAGTTCAGCCATCTGTCAGTGCCCACCAATCAAGGAATAGTACGGGTGGGAACCCCAATCACAGGCAAGGGTGGCAGGGCTGCTGTTCCTCTGGGATAACTGGGAAAACGCTGACACTGGGTGTTCAGGCAGCCCACCGACCCCTTCAGATTACTGCAGTACTTTTCAGCATAAGCCAGGCATGGTCAGCTCTGACATGGCATCTTACTGTATCACCGAATTTCAAGAAGACAGAGGGGACATGTTGGGAGAGGGGAGGCAGCAGCTGGGCCCAGGCACTGTTTCTGAGTTTTGATGGGAGCGCACTGGACACCCTCAGGCCCTGAGTCCTGGCTGAATGGCACTCCACTTCAGCCTTTGGCTTTCCTGTTCACGGCAGATGAAGCCACAGCAGTAGGGCTCACTGCCACCCATGAGTGGCAGAACCATCAGCCGTCCCAGGTTAGCAGTGCATGTGGAAATCACAGACCAGAAGCTGGTCACGTCCACTTGACTGCGATCACAGCACAAGAAGCCTTTCTATGGTGCCCACCTCGACCCTGCACAGGGGTGCTGCTGAGGTGCCAGCCTGGCCTGTGCCTCAGTGGCTCTTTGGAGGAGGCCTATGTGGGAGAGTTAAGACTAAATTCAGAAAGCTTAAAGTCCCCCATAAAATGGACTTTCCACTCCTCCTTGGTAAGAAGAAGAAAGGTCCACAACCCCTTTCTCTTTGGCCATCGGGAAGAAGTCTGTGGCCAAACAGAAGCTCAGAGACAGCAGAGCGACCCCCTGAGCATGCTGACTGCCTGTTCTATCTCACTGGCTCTTATTTCTAGTCTGTGACTGTCACTGTCTTGCTCAGTGTGGACTTAAGTGTCCTGCAGATGGCGGTGGGAGCAGGCAGGGGGCATTTACACAGGAAGAAGCAGGAGCTGCCTCTTGGCTGGGCAGAGCCACTCACTCTTCACCGGAAGCACATTCTGAGGGGATGATGGCTGAGGAGGGGCTGTCTCGGGGTGCTCCAGCAGCTTCTTGCTGAGGATGTCACTGAATAAAATGCGGATGAGAGGCACGCTCCATAGGAACTGCAGCTGTGTGGTGACCAGGTACATGGACTCGTTGAGGCTACGGAGCAGGGGACAGGCATGAGCATGTCGCCCACCGTCTGCCAAGGAGAGCCCCACTCCCTTCCTGGTGACCCTCCATCCAGAGGTGCAGCCTGGGCTGGCCCTCACAGAGCAGAGAGATCACATGCTGTGATCCCAGCGCAGGAGGCTGGAGGATCACAAGTTAGAAGCTAGTGTGAGCTGCACGATGAATTTCTGTCTAAAACCCAACAGATAAACAAACAAGAAAATCTAAAGGAATTTCTTATAAGAGGAAGCAGAATGAAGAACTGCCACCGAGGACTGTCCAGGCACCCAGTCTACATCTGCCTGTCACTCAGGCCAAGGCCCCATGCTGCCTTCCCTGAGGTGGCCATCTTGGAGCTGCCCCCTGCCCTGTCAGGCAAAAGCTGTCTCCTGCCAGCTGCACTGCTCTTCCTCTCAGCTGGACCAACATCTAGATGGTTCTACACCTCCACAGTGTCACCTTGCCTATGGGTGCCTCTTCACCACAGGCTGTATTCCCAGTACCACCCAACTCCATCAAGACCCTAAGCTGGGTCCCATTATCTTGTGGGAACAGCCATAACCCCAACCACTGGGTGTAAGCCTTCCCTGGTATGCAGTATTGCAACATCAAGACAATTCTACCAGGGTCCAGAGTGCTCAGCAGTACATGATGGACCCACAGAGAATGCTACTGGAGGCATGATGTCCATTACCCCACATTTCAGATGAGGAAACTGGGGTGAGGAGAGTTGTCTTGACAAAGTGGTCCTCTCTGGGCGTTCTGCCTGCTTGCCAAGGACATATGCTCTCGCTCTCCAGGTGATGTGTCATACAGGAGTGGCCTTACTTGGGCAATGTCTTTTAATGTCTGACAGGTCTCAAGGATGTTACCCAGGTACAAAAGGAGGAGACAAATCTCTGGCATACCAAACAAAGACTAGTGGAACATCCCAGATGCCTCAGCCTGGTGCCACCCAAGTTCACACACTTCTGTCTGTGTGGCCACCTGATTTCACCTCAGGTCTTCTACTCTTGCCTGTCTGATGATTTTGAGATTATGACATTCTACCTCGTGGGAAGATCTGGGGCTCCTATGCCTCTACATCATTTGCCCTGTCTCAGCATCTCCAAGACATGGCTGCCTCAGCAATCAATGAAGGTGAGAATGAAGAAGAAAAGTGTCACAAACAAGGCTCAAATATACTGATTGAAAACAAGTGAAAATCATATGATCTCATCTCTCTCTAAAGAACTCTCAGCAAAGGACAGGATGAAAGGCCAACTACCCAGATCATTTTGCACATAAGGATTATGGGCTATTTCATGTTCTCTTGGCTGTGGGGCTTGAACCCAGGCCAATGCAGAGCAAGACCTCTACCAGTGAGCCACATCCCCAGGCTGTATCTGTTATACAATGTATTATTTTTTACATTACAGATATATCTTATAAATATGTACTATGTAAATAATATATTCTTATTTTTATAATGAAACAAAACTACAAAAGCTAAAAGAAGAGAAATGGAGGTGGGAGGGAGGTGAAAAGTGGGAGGGGCCAGAAGCCTCTCACCAGGACATACCCGTAATCCACAGGCTGGGAAAACCAGCCGAGCACAGGGTGCCAGTGGGTCAGGTTGGACTTCTTCTGGGACACGTACTTCTGACAGTAGCACAGCATCTGGGTGAGCGAGCTCACAAACCCATCTGTTTCTTCCTCTAACACCCTGGGGTTGAGGGAGCCCAAGTGTAGAAGGTTGCCTACAAAGAGAAAAGAGTGGAATGTGACGGCCAGACAGGCATGCTGCAGAGTCTCCCAGCCCTGCCTTCTGCCCGAGGCTCAGGTGCTGTGCCTTAGCGAGGAGAGTCTACATGAGAAATTTCTGTCCATGCCAGGGGCTATGGTGGCAGGAACCAGGCCTACCTGACATTAAGTCCCAGCGTGGCCACAGATGAGCTACAGAACTCTCAAGCCACGTGAAATGGCTTCCTTTGCTATAAAGCAGGAGGAATGATGCCTACCTTCCTATGGCTACCATAGGAAGACACTGGACTGGCAGGCACACAGAAGGACACAATACCTAGCATCACATTTGAATATGACAATAACACTTAAAAATCAGGAGGAACACAAGCTGTGGCATTAGCGAAATGTCCTAAAAGATGACTGTATTCTGTGTTTACCAAGGCACTCTCTCCTTAGCCAAAGAAACACAGATGTTATCACCAAGGCTAGCTGGGTGGTCTGAGGCACCAATCTCTAAGGCCAGCTCTAGCTAAGCTCTTTCCTCAGGCACAGGGAGTCAGGTGTCTGCCCTGTGTTCAGATGCTTCCACTCCTAGAGAAACCCTGATGCAGTGAGCCGGTGCCGCGGGCTCCTCCTTTCCAGGGAAGGACTCTGCAGCCAGCTCTCCACACAAGTGTCCACTCAGTCACATTCCATGTGTGGTTCTAGCTGGTCATCTATCTGCACTATGAAGATGAATCTGTTCTATTTTAACTCCCACCAAGTGCTACTAACGACCTTAACAAAACATGTAGGCTCCCCCATGGCCATAACCAACCCAAACCCAGCCTCCTAGACTCACCCATGAGACACAGGGTATGACATCCTTCTAAACTTTCACAAGCATTGCGACATCGGTCTTTGTCTCTCAGAAAGATGATGAATTTGCGAAGCATGTCATGGGATTCTAAAACACTGAGACGCTGCAAGCAATGGCAAACAGTTAGCATGGAGCCAGGCAGGGCTTTCCCGAGAGGCATGAACCTGACCAGTGCTCCCTGCCCTGGTATGGGCAGAACACTGCTTTCAAGAACCAGGGAGACAGAGGTGGCAGTGGGAACAGGATGTTTTGGCTGGTCACAGGAATGGGGCTACCTACACTAGCTACTGGGAAAGCTGGGGGGAAGGACAGGGAATCGACAGAGGTACCGCTTTGCTTTTGAAGTCTAGCAAACAAACCAGAGACAGACTTCGCACACTCACCTCAGGGGTCACTGTGCTGAGATGAGTCACCAGAGCAGGTACCGACATGATGTGGATGACGAATGGTTGCATCAGATTGTCTGAGAACTGCGCGGCAACTACGGGGCTGGACAGAGAGGGCAGAGCGCTAAGACAAGTGGTGTTGCACAGCTATTAAAGGTCAGTTCTGATGTCACTGACCTGAGAAAATGCTGTAGTATAAGGAAATTGGAAAAAAGCAAGATAAAAACCTCACAGACGAGATGGACTTCTGATAAGGATGGAAAGCTTCCAGTGCAGCCCACTCCTCAACTGAGTAGTGCCACCCAAGTGCGTCCCCAGGGTGTCGATGCACAAATACTTCACACTTTAAGCACACAGTTTATTTTAGTATCTACAGCCTGACATTAACATGTAAGGCGTATACATAAGCACACAAAATATAAAAGTACAAAAATGCCTGGAGAAATAGAGGGGAAAGGTCAACAACACGCTTTTTGGGGAAATATTAGTGTGGGAATGGCCCCTTCTTTCTATTTCCTGAGTTACGTGGGTTTTTCCAGTCAGCATGCATTATCTCTGTAAGAAGACAGATACTAAAGTAAGAAAATGACCGCAGACTAGGCATGGCAGTGCATAAAAGTAATCCCAGAACATGGAGACTGAGGCAGAAGACTATGCTCAGGGCTAGCCAGGGCTACATATGAGACCCAATTTCAAAACACCCAAGGGCGGGAGCTAGAGAGATGGCTCAGCGGTTAAGAGCACTGGCTGTTCTTCCAAAGGACCCAGGTTCAAATCCCAGCAACCACATGGCATTTCACAGCTGTCTGTAATTGCCGGGCGTGGTGGTGCACGCCTTTAATCCCAGCACTTGAGGGGCAGAGGCAGGTGGATCTCTGTGAGTTCAAGGCCAGCCTGGTCTCTAAAGTGAGTCCAGGACAGCCAGAGAAACTTGGTCTCAAAAAACAAAACAAAACAAAACCCCAAGGGCATGAGTTGTAGCCAAGTGGTAGAGTGCTCATCTAGCACACCAAGACTCCAGCACAAAAACCAAAACCAAACCACCAAAAGGATAGCGACCTCTATATCTGACATAATTTTATAGCACCAAGCGCATATCTTTAATCCCAGAATTCAGGAGGCAGAAGCAGGTGGATCTCTGTGAGTTCAAGGCCAGCCTGGTCTACAAAGTGAGTCCAGGACAGCCTTGGATACACAAAGAAACCCTGTCTTGACATCCACCCCGCCCCCAAATTTTTATAGCTAAGATCATCAAATTCCTACAAAAAGCCCAGACATCTTTGGGACCCAGGTTTATACATGATTTCTTAGATGCGACAGTAAAAGTATAAATTACAAAGGAAAAATAAATAATTCCACAACATCAAACCCAGAACAGTCTGTGATCACACATTCCACCCAGAAAGCAAGCAGAAAGATAAGCACCAAGTGGAGTGTGTGCAGACCGCGTCACCTGCCAGCAGGCTTGCATGCGGAACGCAGGAAGAGCTCTGCACAAGCTACAGGTGGTGCTGCCTGCAGCTCCACCTTGGGAGGTAGGGAAAGGAAGAGCAAGGGTTGGAGGCTTGGCTACATAGTTTAACCCTATGTTCAAACAAAAACAAAACCCGGGCAAGGAGATGGCCAAAAGAATTCAATACACATTTCTCAGAAGGAGATGTACAAACGGTTAACAAACACAAGAAAACATGGCTGACCTCAGCCATCACGGTGCTGATACCAACGACTGAGAGACAGCACTTCATACTCACTAGGCAGATGGTGAGGCTGGGAAGAAACTGGAGCCTGCACTGGCTGCTAGTGGGAATGCATGCTCTGGAAAAGAGTTTGGCAGTTCTTTACCAACAGACATATCCATGACCACGCTATTTCACTCCTAGAAACACACCTAAGACCGGAAACACATGCCTACACACAAAGTCAGATAAAAATGATTGCAGTGGCAAGAATGGCAGGAATCCAAATGTGGTTTATTCATTTGGTGTCTGGCCACATACAGGAAGGAGGTGCTGGCTCACTGAACAGATGAGTTGGGAACACCGTGCAAATAAAACACTAGTAACAACAGGATACACAGCGCAGGGCTCCATTCATGAGAGAGGCCCAGCATAGGCAATCCAACAAGACGAGCTTTGTGCAGAGCTTTGGGAGAGGACAGAGGAGGACAACCACTCTAACAGGCAGGCTCCTTTAGGACAAGTAAGACATTCTGGAACCAGACACTTCTGATGGTAGCATCGCTCTGTGAATACACTAACTACCACCATGGAACTGCACACTTCAATTGGGTGAGGCACATACATGAATAAAACCTCAGTAAGTAGGTTTGGGGGCTGGGGATGTAGCTCAGTGGCAGAATACTTGCCCAACATTCATGGGGTTCAATCTTCAGGACAAACAATGAAAACAAGATGTTGTTAAGAAGAAAAAAATCATCCAGAGGCTGCACATGGTTCATTTCTGTCGCTGTGATATCCTGGCTACAGTTCCAGGTCACGCACGGTCCACTTCTTTGGGGAAGACATTCATGCTGCCTGCTGGCTCAGCTAACCTTCTTAGACACTTCAGGCCCAGCCCATCAAACAGTGCCTTAAACACTTCCTGCATCAATCAAGACAGCCCCCAAAGATATGCCACGGCTAGTCTGACCTAGAGAATTCCTTGTGATGTCCCTCAGTCTTAGACATTTGAATATTAGTCCCTAGCTGGTAGCACTGCTTGGGTAGGTTAAGGCTGTGTGCCCTTGCTGGAAGAACATCATTGGGGAGAGGGGCGCTTGACGTTTCAAAAGCCATGCACCATTTCCAGTCCCCACCCCCAGTATGTGTGTGTGTGTGTGTGTGTGTATACGCACACATGCATGCACACTGCACTCGTGTGGTTTAGGTTGTGAGCTCTAGCTGCCCTGCCACGATGGTGATGGACTCTTATCTGGAACTCTAAGGTCATTTGACAGAGCAACAAAAAACAGGTCCATCCCTCATTAAGATGCCCTTGCCTCATGACTCGGCTGTGTCCAAGTTGATGGATAAAACTAACCAGCGCAGAAGTCGTGCAGACAGCAGTGGAAAAGGATGAGAGCTTAAAGAAGTGACTCCTTCCAGCTAGCGCATCCAACAGCACCGAACAGCTGTATTACTGGCTTTTACACTGGCAGGGTTTGTATTATAAGTTTTTATTCTAAAGAGTACCATTTTGGGGGTCAAGAAAGAATTTTTTTTTTTATTTTTTTTTGGTTTTTTGAGACAGGGTTTCTCTGAATATCTCTGGCTGTCCTGGACTCGCTTTGTAGCCCAGGCTGGCCTCGAACTCACAAAGATCCGCCTGCCTCTGCCTCCCAGGTGCTGGGATTAAAGGCGTGCGCCACCACCGCCCGGCTAAGAAAGAATTTTAAAGCAGAAAAGCTACACTAGTCACTTGAGCACCAAAGCTAATCTCACTGGTTTCTGTTGGACAAAACAAAAGAATATCCAGTTGCACACTTTAGAAAGAGTCGTAAAATATGATGGCACAGTTCCCTCACCAGAGCAGAGGCACGAGAGTGGCAGTGAAACCATGCCTGTCACGCACACAGGCACCTGGACATTCCAGCCTGGACTATGCCTCCCAGAACCCAGCCTGACCCAGGTCAGGACCGCCAGGGAGAAAGGCACGGGACATGACACCCACGGGCAAAGCACAGGCGACAAATGTGCACCTCCCATCTGCCTGCCACTTCAGCACAACCTTTTTCTGGTTTTCTTGCTCTGCAGCCCTCTCAGGTCAGGGGTCGGCTGTCCCACATAAATGTGATGCTACTGTGTGCTACCGTGTGGTTCAGAAGGCTACACAAGACAGAGAGCTCACAATGCAGCCAGGAGGGGTAGGTGGGGAACACAGGAACCAAGGGCAATGCTCCTGGGCTCTGGTGTCCCCTGTGCCGTTTACTCAAGATGTGCACACTGTTCCTACAAGTGTCTCCCCTGTGAAAAGCAAGCATGAAGAATAAGGGGCTGTGTTTGCTGGGAGTCAGAGTGGCCAACATTTAATTCCTAGACTGACCCCTCCCTGCTGTGTGACTGACAGTTAGTGTTCTGCTCTCTCTGGGCTTTAGCTTCCTCATCTCTACAAGGAGGATAAGAGGATGTGGTAGGGAATCAGCCAATGGGTGGTAAGAGGCCCCAGAAGAATGTGAAGTTCTGATTTCTAGCTATGTGTACTGGAGGACTTCATCTTCCAGGGTTTTCACTATGTTCCTGACAATGCTACTGCCTTTCCACTTTTATTTACTATTATAGTGCATGTGCATACACACGTGTGTGTGAGCGTGCCAACTGAGGTCAGAGGACAATTTTGTGCCCTCCTGTCCATCCACCTTTACATGGACTGTATGTGTGCACCTTTCCCACGGAGCCATCTTGCCTGCATCTTATTTTGTGGGTTGTTTTGTTTTGTTTTAGAGACAGGGTTTCTCTGTGTAACAGCCCTGGCTGTCCTGGACTCCCTGTGTAGTCCAGGCTGGCCTCGAACTCAGAGATTGCCCTGCCTCTGCCTCATGAGTGCTGCCCTTGCATGTTATTGTAAAAGTTCCTGATGATGTTCAGTGATCTGCAGACCTGGAGGAGGGGAGTGCTGCTCTGTGAAGAGAAGGCTCTGGAGCAGCGATCAGCAGAATGCACCACAGAGAAATTACGGACCCATCAGTTTCCATTTGTTTGTGTTGTTTCCTGAAACAGGGTCCAGTGCACTCCAAGCAGCTCCATCTCACTCTCTAGTCATGAACGCCTCTGAACTTCTGACCCTTCGCCTCTACTTCCTTATAGGCATGTACCCTGTTTCTGTGATACTGGGATCAAATCCAGCGTCTTTCCAGCCCAGCCAACTGATGATTACACAAGGCCATGACGGTGAACACAGGCCATGACGGTGAATACTGGAAAACTGAGCCTGCACCACATGTCCTCTTCACTGCGCCTGCCTCCCACTGCAATGACAGGAGCTGTGACAGGCTGAGTGGCCCACGGAGCTTCGACTGTTTGCTTTCCAGCCCTTTAAGGAAGACTGTCAAAACAGGCTCAACAGTGTCACCAAGCAAAGAGGCTCCACAGAACACAACATCCAGGATAAAAGTCAACACACCCACAAGATACAGGGCTCCAAGCTCAGACCTTGTGAGAAACACAGGCCTTGGAGTGCTTGGCACTGGGCCGCGCCATGCATCCGTTGGAGAGGCTGCTTGTCCTGAGCTGGCTCGACATTGGCACCCTTTCTTGCAGGACCATTGCCAACCTCTTTCTGAGGCAGTCATCCTCTCAATGGAGCACAATACCCTAGAGCAGTTAGGAATGCAGCTTCTTCCCAGAGGAACACCACACCCTCACATGCTCTGCAGCTCTGCTGCCAGCATCTCCCACCTGTGCATCCACCCGTCCTCCCACCCCTCCCCCTGTGTTGCCTGGCCCTCCTTTTTCTCTCAGGAACTCAAAAGGAGAAATAACTCCATACAACACTGGCAGAATGAATCTAATTCGCTGCGAATCACTTCTTCCTACAGATCACAAGGCAGAAGCACTCACACACTCAGAAGGCTGAAGTAAAGTGTGAATTGTCACAAAATGTCACTTTCACTTAAGATATCACTTCCTGCAAATTCTGACAAGGTGGGCAGAAAGAAAACCAAGAGTGGAGAAGGGAGTGCTGGGGCAGCCAGCCTCGTAGCTGGTTCTTACCGCAATGCCAGAGAGAAGGCTGCTGTTAAAGTGGCTTTGGACAGACAAGGCCGGGGTCTGGCCAGGCCTCGGGTCAGCAGTACCTGCAAAGAACAGTCAAACCATCAGCTTGTGCATAGAGACAGCATAGCTGTTTGTCCATTCGGAAAAAGGGTCAGGTGTGGCGGTGTATGCTTTAATCCCAGCACTGGGGAGGCAGAGACAAGAGGATGTGCTGAGTTTGAGGCCAGCCTGGTCTACACAGCAGACCCCTTCTCAGACAAAAAAATAAAAAGGAAAAAGGAAGGCTTCAGATAAACCCTGCATTAGAACAGAGCTTAAGAAGAAGAAAGCTGTGGGTGCAGAGGTGCCTTCTGCTCATTCCTACCCCAAACACTAACAGCTAAGAAAATGAGTACCCGGGAGCTGGGTGCAGTGCACCCCTGTAGTCCTAGCTTCTTGGGGTTTGCTTGGGCAGCACAGCAATCCCCCCAAACAGTGCATGAAACGTGACTTAAGTATGCTGTTCAGTGGTCCAGCCAGGGACAGCGGCTGACACGTCACTTTTTGTCAACACTGTGTTGTGGAGATGTGAAACTGAACTGGGAGTTGGCCCATCCCAGCACTGGGAGGAAGAGTTAATGTTCCTTCTAAAGCCCAAAAGGCCCACGACACCCCTCAAGAGCAACCAGCCTCTGCATATTTTCCAGCCCAAGAACCGGCATCACATGCGGAGTGGACGGAGGGGCATCTGAGGTAGAAACACACTGTCCCACTCCACCAAGGAGCTGGAAAGCCCTGGCCTCCCTCCATGACCTCAATGTCAGTCCAGAGTCTGGACAGCACTTGCAGCCACTAGACAGAACATTCTAAGGGCTGAGTGCCAGTCTTCCCTACCAGGACCACAGTGACCTGAAGTGAGGGAAAGATACTGTGTATTCAACTCTTCCTGCAAAATGGGTTCTGTGAGGAGGATGCAAGGCACGTGTAAAGACACAGAAAAACCACTGGGTGTAGTGGCACACGCCTTTAATCCTAGCACACAGGAGGCAGAGGCAGGCGGATCTCTGTGAGTTCAAGCCTGGCCTGGTCTACAGAGTGAGTTCCAGGACAGCCAAGGATACACAGAGAAATGGTCTTGAAAAACAAAACAAAAAGACACAGAAAAACCAACTCAGGCACTGCAGGGGCACATTAGGGACGGAGTCACAGACCTGCAATACAGAGTAAAATCCACGCTGGTTGAGATGGCCCATTATATTTGCACAAATGTGGCTCAGGGCTGGCCGAAGGCTCTCACCTAAATGAAGAAAGACAGCTTGAGAAGAAAATCTCTTGCCACAACACGATCAGTTTACACAGAACAGAGGACAAGACCTTGGTGGTGGTGGGGTGGTTGAATAAGAAATGTCCCCCACGGGCTCACATGATTAGGAAGTGTGTCACAGGGGATAGGGGGGTGTTTTGGGTTTTTAATAGCCTCACCCCACTTTGTCCCCTCTGCTTCCTGTGTACAGATGAAATGTGTCCACTCTGGTTCCCAATTGCCAGACCACTCGGACTCTAGCTCCTGCTGCCAAGTTTCCCTGCCATGGTGGACTGTACCCCAACCCCAAGTCAGGCAAAAGGGGACCTCCATCTTCCCCCAGATGCTTCTGTCAGGATGTGCCAGCACAGCTACAAGCACCAGAACAATGGTGCCCTAGGCCACGATCCCAGTGGAGTCCATTCTCTGTTCAGGATCCTAATCCCTTAGGGCAAAGTAGAGCCCTGGGAGCCTGACTCCCACAGAAGGCCTGGTTCAAGTGTTACCTCACGGGTTTGACCCCTTGCCAGAAGAAACACAGCTGGCACTTCCTTCCAGGGTGGGGATGTGCCCTCTCTCCATACCAGAACGTACACACTCCCAGCAGGCTCAGAACTCAATAGCTTTAGGCCCCTTCCTGCTCACTCAGGGCATACTATCTGCACAGAGCAGACACCTGTCACGTATTTTAGATGGCACATTGATTTAATTTATACCACTGGATATAGCACAGACGCTCTGGAGATAGCGGCTGTAACACACTGACAAATAATGGCAAGACCGTCTGGATGTGTTTGCTACAGGTGTGAGAGTCTGGGTGTGTTTGGTATAGGTGTGGTTTTTTTCCCCAGATATTTCCAATCTGCAGCTGGTTGACTCCAGGATGTGGACCTGCTTCTGCTTGGTGGCCATGTGCTCACCAGACTCCAGCTCTCAAGGACTGCTCAGCACTGTCTCCAGTGTCAACACAGTGCCTGGCGTGTATGAGACTGCTTCTATGTGTCAAACACTGTGGACAACGTCTAGGAAGAAGGCAACCTTACACTAAACTTTGTGGGCAAAATAGGGTTACTATTAAAGACATTTTGGAGTTATTTTTAAATGTATGAGTGCTCTGCCTGCATGCAAGTGTAACACGTGTGCCTGGTGGCCATGTGGGCACTGGGAATCCAACTTGGGTCCTCTGGAAGAGCAGTCATGGCTCCTAACCCCTGAATCAACTCTCCAGACCCTTACTATTTTTTTTTCAAAAATTTTTTTGTTTTTGGTTTTTTTAAGACAGGGTTTCTCTGTGTAGTCCTGGCTGTCCTGGACTCACTCTATAGACCAGGCTGGTTTTGAACTCACAGAGCTCCACCTGCCTCTGCCTCCCAAGTGCTGGGATTAAAGGCATGTGCCAGCTTAATTTTTTTTTTTAAACAAATAATACAAGAAGGTGTCAGTGGATTCCTTAATTCACAGGCAGGGGTGCAGGAGTTAGAAAGACAGGGAGCAGGGAATGAAGCCTTCACACAAAAGTTCACAGGCAGGAAGATCTCCACACATGCTAATGCACTGGCTACTATGAAGCAGCTGGCAGGAAGTGCCAAGTGGACGGGCTTGGTCTGGGTGCGGGGGCGGGGGGGCAAGCTTGTGTAGCAAAGTGCTTCTCATGCAGCTGAAGTGTCCCCTCTCTGTGGAAATGCTGGCTGGGAACGATTTTTGAGGCAGGTTCCACACACCTTTTCCCCGGAGAATCTTCCACGTCGAAGTGTCTGTGAATGTGACCAGCATGGTGAGGTGCAGTGTGATGAGCTTGGAGTCCTGTAAAATCTCTGGCTGCAAACAATGGACTAAGATTAGCGTTCACACCCATGATTGCAGTCCACCCACGATCGCAGTCTAGGCACATGTGCATCACCCACTGCGCAGCCAACTCCCATGGGGGTTCAGCACATGAGCACCTAACCATGAGATCCAGGGCCGTGTCAATCCGTGCCACGGCTGTGTGCTGGGATGAGACAGTGCAGAGGAAAACTGAAACACAGACCAATGGGGACTAGAGGTCCAAATGGCCTCGGTGCTCACTGGCTGTGTGTCCTTGGAGAAGTTTCTTAACCTCTCTGTGCCTTGGATCCCTTATCTGTTCACTAGGGACAGTGGCACTGCTTTCTTCACCGGGCTGTGTGAGGATTAATGGCCTAACACACAGAGACCCGAGAACAGTGCCCGGCACATACTTGGCCCAGGTTCTGTTGCTGCCTCCTGTGATTGTGATGATTTCCCTGTTTTGCAAGAGTGAGTCAGGCAATGCTCGGTTGTGTTCTAGGCTCAGAGACCTTACCATACATCCACATGGGAAAGATCCAGAGACACTTCAAACCCCAAGTTAGCAGGGAGAGAACATGTCGGGGATTGGCAGCAGACCAGCCTAAAGCCCAGAGCCCTGGCTCCAGGCCCACGCCCTCTTTGTACCCAACTGCTCTTAGGTTTTCTCTTCTTTTTCCCAAATGTTTCACAATTTATTTTTTTAAGTGTATGTGTGTGTGGGTGCCCACAGAGGACAGAGGTGTTGGATTGCTCCTGGAGCTGTAGTAACAAGCAGTTTTAAGCTGCCTGGTGTGGGTGTCTGAGATGCAACCAGGTCCTCTGCAAGAGCTGCCAGTGCTCTTAACTGCTGAGCCATCTTTCCTGCCCCTTTTCTTAGGTTTTCAAAGGAGAAGACCCTCTTGGCAGAGAGAATTCTGTTGTGGAAAACAGATATAAAAAGTAGGTCAAAGAACCTGCCTGGCTCTGGGTGGGATGGTGTGGAGGAACAAGCTGGCTGCTTGGCCCCGAGGCATTCTGGTGTGATCTCGGAGCTCTAAGGATGGGATGTGTGTGGAGACCTCTGCTCTGGACCTACCACCTCACCTGACCAGCTGTGACGTGTGTAACTTGCTACTGGCTCATTGTCTTAGCAGGTCTGTGGCAAGAGCCATCCATTGGCCCCCCCAAGATGATCACTGGGGGCTTCAGAGACACTTCCCCGATCACTTTGCAAGCTCTGGCTCCCCATGGAAGTGGCTGCTCATTGTCTACTCACATCCCACCCACTTCTGTGAAACACAAGACTGGGCACAGGACCAGGTTGTGTCCCTAAGATGGGTTTAGGTTTGAGCCAAGATGATTCTGGGCCTTCAGATGTTCTCCAGGGTTCCCCAGCTAGGAAAGGAGTCTTTCTTTTCTCTGTAGTCAGGACAGAACAGGGTCAGGGTGGGAGGCTAGAACTGCTGTCTATGTGCCACAGGAAAGAGGGAGGGGTGAGGCCCAAAGGGAGACGAGGCAAGACAGTCAGGCTTTGGAATGCACTCTTCTTTGCTTTTCAGGACAGGGTTTCTCTGTGTAACAGAGTCCTGGTTGTCCTGCACTCACTTTGTAGGCCAGGCTGATCTCAAACTCAGAGATCCGCCTGCCTCTGGCTCTGCCTCCCAAGTGCTGAGATTAAAGGCGTGCGCCACCACGCCCGGCCTGGAATGCGTTCTGAAATGGCTCTTCTCAATTAGCTTGTCACATGTGGGATGCTCATGCTGTGGTTCTTTTTGTTACTTTCAACAAGGAGCCTGCTCAGTGTGCCAACAGAGACTGCAAAGAAATCATTACACCCAGAGAATGGGGAGGAGGGCAGCGTCCTGATGGTAGGACTGTGTGTGTGTGTGTTGTTATACATGTATGGTACATGTGTATGTGTGGTGTGCTTGTGTGTGCAGGCACATCAGTATTTTCAGTGTTTTCCTCTATTGCTCCCTCTTGTAAGCTTTTTAAGACAGGGTCTCTTACTGAACCTGAAGATCAGCATTTTGGCTACGCTGGCTGGCCAGGTAGCTCCTGGGACCCACCTATCTCTGTTCCCACTGCTGGGCTTACAGGCATTCATGGCTATGCTCAAAGTTGGGGATTCAAATTCAGTTCCTATCATTTGCCCAACAAACACCCTTACCCACTCAGTCACCTCCTTGGTCCTATAGAAGGTTCCTTGGTATGAAGGCTGTGGCAAATGCAACCGATGTTTATATGTGCTCCTAAGATGGTGGTCGCAGCATCTGCCCTACTCTCTCCCAGACACTGGCTCATCTCATTACCTATCGGGTTCTGGTAGATCCCGAAAGGCCCAAACAAAGAGCGATGGCAACTGAGGTACCGGGTAAGGAAGACTTGCTGGTTTGGGTTTGGTTTACCTTGAGCTGTCCGAGAATCTCACAGCAGTACCACAGGATGCTCTTGATCTGCTTAATCCACAGCAGAGTGAGGTCCTTGGAAAGAGCCAGGGACACGTACCATACCTACAGGTAGCAAGAAGAGCAGCAGTGTGGGCAGTTATGGGCCATATTACAAATGCTCTGTCAAGGCAGTGGGACTCAACAGATGACTGAGTGGACAGCAGCAAGTACTTCAACTCTAACCTAGAGACCAAAGAGCCCAGAAGAGGCATTAGCCGTCCTGAACAGGAGGGAAGACCGAAACACAGCTTCTTCATCCATGAGGGCTGAAGCTCACTCATCCACCCCACATCAACTGTGTATGTGGATGGTCCGCTGAGCAGGACCTTCCAGACCTCGTCAGCGCAGCCTCTGGAGCTCCAGTTCCATACACTCACCTTTGGCTCATTCTCTGTGTCCATGCTGGTCAGGATGCTGCGACACAACTTCTCCAGCCTCTGGGGGGGAGGGGCAGAAAAGCTGGCTATGAGTCCTCCAAACTGACCAAAGCGGGAGAGGGAGAGGAGTACAAGCTTGGTGGGCACACGAAGCATGCAGGCAGTATGTCAGATGGTTCATGCACACATGATCATATCTAACCCTGCTTAGAGACGGCACAAAGCCACACAGAGGTATCAAACTGGAGGTTTATAGGACTCACGAGCCCTGCAGACGTGGTCTTTAAATTGCGGCATTTCACATAGAAATCCAGAATGGTGTTTCCTTTGGTCTCACTCTGTGGCTTACACTGGCCTCTGACTTGTGCCAATCCCGACTGCCTTGGTCTCCTGGCTCCCTCTGTTCCTATCCACGGCTCGTTTTGGAAACTCCAGCAGACTAGCAGCTGTCTTTCTAACCTGTGCCCTCACTTCACATTTCTAACATAAGCACTGACCTCTGCCTCAGAGCCTCACTGACATCAGCCAAAAGCTCTTCAGTCATCATTTTAACTTCGATATACAAATCAAGAAAAAGTAGAAACTGGAAAAACTGCTTACTCAGGCTGTCCTAGCCCCACATCTGCACCTGAAGAGGGCGTGCCTCCAGTTTCCTCCCCTGTAATGGGGTCACCTCCCAGAGCCTGAGGGTCCTCATCTTTGTGACTGTTCTCCTCTCTCTGGTGGGCTAGGAGCTGCACAATGGTGGAGACCTTGCCTGCCTGCTTTCCCTTTGGGGGGCCCCAGTGGTACCCTGAGTGTGATCATTCCATGTTATTCTAATGCCACAGCAGCAAAGTGTGTGACATAAATGATGGTAAACAAAGACAATGCCAGCATTTAATCTTAATCAGAACATGAAGCATGACTCAAGCCTCCACACCTTTCTGGAAAACTGGAGCCTACCTACAGCGGCCCCTATGACCAGGGCAGAGAGCAGATCCACAGCTCTCACAGCCTCACCACTGCAACCCGCCACTTGCTGACTGCTGACTCCTGTTTCCTACTGTGGTGTCTCTATAGTCTCTTTCACCCATGTGCCTCGGCTGCCTGACTCTTACACACATCAGAGGATAATCCCTGTTTGTAATGAACAGTTAATGTGCAGGGACCTCCAGAAGCATGGCTGAATCTCTCCAAAGACTGTGGGTAACTGTGACCTGTGCCTCATGTGGGTGCCTTAAATAAAAGGGTCTGAGCTTGTCTAGCACCGTGCCCTGGCACAGGGAAATAAGCCTGTAAGGGATTGTCAGGGCTTGCCTCATTGTCCTCGTTGGCTTTATAGATGAACAGCAGTTTCCTGGCAATCTTAAATATACAAAGTGCACTTCTTTTAGTGGACCCAGAGTCACTGGGGTTAAAAAACTCATCGATCTCTTTCCTACATAGGGGGAAAAAAGAGACAGTCTCAATCAGAAGCACAAAGCATCTGGAAGGCCTCTCCGGCGCAGCAGCAGTGGGAGGAGCACCCCACCTGATGTCTCTGCGCAGTCGTCTCCGGCACAGGAAGCTGCGAACCAGGGCCTGAATCATCAAAGCCGAGCGCTCCCGCTCCTTCTGCACCAGCCTTTCTTCTCGCGCCTGCCGGGCCCTGTCGATGAACCATGCTCTGGAGGTCTGAGATACAGTGAACATGTTTGCAATCTGAGACGAACCCTGCGAGGACAGGAGAGGGGCTGGTGTAGATCACAGTGTCACACGCACACAGGGAGGGGCTGGGGTGCGCAGGGCAGACGGAGACCTGGTGGTAACAGAGGTGCTCGGCGGCCTCCGGACCCCCCTCTTACGGAGCTCACGGCTGTCAGGACATAAGTCTCAACTTCCTAACAGCTCCTTTCACGCCACCCATGGATACCAAGGATGCCACGGCTGTACTAAAGAATTAGACTTTCTTAAGGAGAAGAGCAATACTTGGCATGAGGCAGAGCTAGGCTCCCTGCAGGTTTAGAGAGTGCACAAGTCATGAGTCGTCCCCACCCAGACAGTGGCAGTTAACATCAGGTGCCAAAGGTCCCCAGATCGTCGCCTTCTCGGCCTCATTCCCATCCTTAGAAGGTAGTAAGACAGCCACCTTCATCTTGGCAGGTAAAGATGTGAAGAAGAAACAATGGTGCGCTTTCAGCACTGTGGTCACGCATTCACAAGACAATGTTAGTGGTGCTCATGCTGTGCCCAGCCACACATAAACATTAAAAAAAATTATTTTAGCCAGGCAGTGGTGGTGCACACCTTTAATACCAGCACTTGGGAGGCAGAGGCAGGTGGATCTCTGTGAGTTCAAGGCCAGCCTGGTCTACAGAGTGAGTCTAGGACAGCCAGTGCTGTTACACAGAGAAACTTGTCTCAAAAAAACAAAAAAAAAAAAAACAAAAAAAAAATTTTTAAAAGTTTAATTACATTTTATCTGAGCAAGCATGTGTGAGCAAGTGTGTGTGTGGCACAGCGATGCCCATCGCTGCTGTGAGACCGGGGGATAGAACTCAGATTGCTAGGCTAGCAGCAGGCACTTACCTGCCGTGCCACTTTGCTTGAAATCTTAAAGTGTGTGTGTGTGTGTGTGTGTGTGTGTGTGTATGTGGTGTGTTAGTGGTCAAGTGTGTCACAGTGTATGTGTGGAGATCAGAAAACAATCTGAGGGGTCATGGAGGGGTCATGTTCTTTACTCGGGTTTTGAGCTTGAAACAGATCTCTACCCCTGAGCCACCTCAGCACCCCAAGGTCTTTCTTTACATTTACTGGGGCCAGAGTGATGTTTCATGGGTCAGGAGCACTTGCTGCTCTGCAGAGAGCCCAGGTTCAGTTTTCAGCAACCAACAGCCACCTGTAACTCTAGTTACTGAGCTCTGATGCCCCCTGCTGGCCCTGCATTCTCACAGGGCACATGCATGCATGCAAACACTCAGATACATACAAGACAATGAGAAATCTCTTTTAAAAAGTGTTTAAAAACATTTATTTTTATTGTGTGTGTATGCATGTGTGTGTTGTGTGTGCAGGGAGTATATGCACACATGGAACATGTGTGGATGATGGAGGAAAACATGCAAACATGCAGGTGTCAGTAGTCTCCTTCTACCACACAGGTTCCAGGGATCAAACTCAAACATCAGGCTGGGTACCAGGAGCCTTTGTACCCACTGAGCTGTCTTGCCAGCCCCCAAAGTCTTTTCTTAAGAGAAGCCATGGTTTTTGTTCATTTGCTTTTTGTTTGTGTGTTGTGTTTTCCATGTGTGTGCACATGGAAAACTGAAGATGATGCCATGTCTCCTCCATTGCTCTCCGTTTGATTTAAGGTAGGGTTTCTCAGTTGAACCCAGTGCTCACAAATCAGCTGTCCACCTAGTGTGAAGTGGCCTCAGGGACCCATTTCCACCTCTGAAGTGTTGAGATTACAGATGGGTGCTGCACCCGCTCAGCACAGGTGGATTCTGAGACCTGACCTCTGCACCATGTGTGTGCATGGCAAGGGCTTTTCCACCAACATGTTTCCAGCAGCCACGGCAACCCATTTAATGTGGACAGGGGACATTACACATCACTTACTCCGCAGCCAGGCCGGGCCAAGCAGGAGAAGTGCTCCTCCTCCCTGCTGTGGGGCAGAGGTGAACAGGAACAGTGCAGGATCACTCCTCACTGTTTCAGACAAACACACAGCACTGATCCAGAGCCTTCTAACTGGGTGAGTATTTATTTTTTTGTTTTGTTTTTTTTGAGACAGGGTTTCTTTGTGTAACAGAGCCCTGGCTGTCCTGGACTCATTTGTAAACCAGGCTAGCCTCAAACTCACAAAGATCTGCCGCCTCTGCCTCTCAAGTGCTAGGATTAAAGGTGTGTGCCACCACACCCTGCATGGGTGACTGACTTCTTTAGTTACCCCAAACACACTACCATCAGCCCAGCTGAGCAAATCGATAGGGTGAATCATGTGGAGATCCAGATTTTTGGAAAAGCACATTTAACTCGCTCAAAGCAGCACACACGTCGAAACACATGTAGAATAAAATGTGGTGGGGACTAGATTTCTGTCACATGAGCATATGCAGGGATCTCTGTAGCCCCTTCGCCACCTGACTCACACGTGTCAAACAACACCAGGGATTTGCCAGCATACTGGTCTATCGTCAGCAATACTCAAGAAAATGGTTGTTTTGTGCATGCCAGTCAAACACACTCTCACAAAGCTCCACCACCACCCAGTCCCATCAGCAACTCCTGAACCAGATCAGCACATGCTGCTGACCACAGGAGAGGAGGAGAGCTGGACAGAGAGAAGCGGCCATACTCCTAACTGTCCCTCCCTCCACAGGGCCTAGAGCTCACCTGAGACCTGCCCGTGCAGTAGAGGTGCTAGGTGACCATCAGTGGCTGTGGGCAGCCTCTGCCTTCAGAGGGATTGGTTTTTCTGGCATAAGAAAGATTCAGAATTAGTAGTGTTTTGTAGGTGTGGCATCATAATGTCACTGAGTGTGATGTACTATGGTGGTTTTAAAAACTGTCTAGGGGCTGGAGAGATGGCTCAGCAGATAAGAGTACTGGCTGCTCTTCCAGAGGACCTGGGTTCAAATCCCAGCACCCACAGAGCAGCTCACAACTTCTCTAACTCCACTTCCAGGGGATCCGACACCCTTGCAGACATACATGCAGGCCAAATGACAATTTGCATAAAATAAAAAGAAACATTAAAAAAACCCTTCTAAGTCTCCTCTAATTACACTCTACCTCAAGTAAGTCCAAGAGGTGGTGCATTGCCAAAGATAATTAGCCTTCACATGTTTTCAATGCTCTGGAAAAGGGTCATGTCTTAGAAATGAGAAAATTGGCTGCCTGTCAGACAACAGGGTTCCACTTCTCAGTGAAAAGGCAAAGGGAGTGTGCACACATGGAAACGACACTGCTGTGAAAGCCCAGGTTGATCCCTATCATGGTAAAAGGGTAAAAAGCAAATCAAAGTGCTCATTCTGAGTAGTGGGATTATGGGGATATCTCCTCCCCCACTTCACAGGAAGCACAAGGTGTGGCAGCACAGGAAGAGGCACACAGGCCTGAGTCACACAGAGCTGACAACAGCCCATGGCTCCATCTGCTTGGAGGGCGCCTCAGAGTCTTCCACAATCAGCTTTGATGCCTGTCATGAGAATGGACATGTGTGTGCCATGTTCTACTGAGCTGCTAACAGAACAGCTAAAAAGCCTAGGAGATGTGTACTTTTGTGGACACAAAAAGTTTTTTTCTTTTTAAAAGTATTTATAACTGTGTGTCTGCCTGTGAGAGCAGTGTCCAGGAGGCCAGAAGAGGGTGTCAGGTCCCCAGGAGCTGGAGTCACAGGTAGTCGCCAGCCATGGGATGCGGGTGCTGGGACAGAATCTGAGCTCTCTGCAAGAGCAGCGAGTAAGAGAGCTTAACCACTTATTTCCTTCCAGCCTGTTTATTGTTCTTTTTTAATCTTCCCACCTATACAGTCCCATTAAGCTATTTCTCTTTCCTCAAATGAACCAAGATGTGCCAGGCCCATCACTTGGGACCATGAACCCCTGGGCCTATTGTTTAAACTGTGAACAGTCAAGTTCCTGAGAGGTGTGAGCAGGGCTGAAGGTGGGACCACAACCTCTCCTTAAGGTCATCCTACTAGCAGCTTCAGAGATGGCTCAGGGGCTCTGAATGCTAGCTCTTCTTACAGAGAATCAGGGTTCAGTTTCTAGCAACCACAGCTCTAGAGGATCCAATGCCCTCTTCTGGTCATGGGTACCATGGATGCATGCATGTATGAAAAACACACATACACTTAAAATTAAAAAATAAATAGAGATATCCCTAGTAGTAGGCAGGACTGGGGAGCAGGAGGAGAGGGAACCTCCTCCCAGTGGAAAAACAAATGACTGCATGAAAACTGTACCCAGCACTTATGACGACCATGAGAAGTAAAGCTCTGGACTTGATCCCTTTCTTGGGATTATCCCCATCAAAAATCGTTTATGGCCGGGCGGTGGTGGTGCACGCCTTTAATCCCAGCACTTGGGAGGCAGAGGCAGGCGGATATCTGTGAGTTCGAGGCCAGCCTGGTCTACAGAGTGAGTCCAGGACAGCCAGAGACACACAGAGAAACCCTGTCTCAAAAAAAAAAAAAAAAACCAAAAAAAAAAAACCGTTTATGTTGGTTTCTATTTACACTGCACAACAGCTCTGTGGTTTTCTTCATTGTTTCCTGTACCTTTTCCACTTGCATAGTTCATCAATCAAATAAGATGCACAACTGAGCGTTGTTACGTTCCCATTCCCCCGAGAGCCACAGAGAAACACAGCAAAGACTCAGAGCAGAGCAAATGACCCTCAGGCCTTTTTAGTCCTGATCCTGCCTCTCGTTTCACTGTTCTATAAGTATACTGGGTCTGTTTCCTGGGGATAGTAAGAATACTCAATCTTAGGGTTGCTAAAGGATTGCACCAAACATTTGCCGTTTTTTTTTTTTTTTTTTTTTTTTTGGTTTTTCAAACGGGGTTTCTCTGTGTATCCCTGGAATCTCTGTGTATCCTGGAACTCAGGGATCCACATGTCTCTACCTCCCAAGCGCTGGGATTAAAGTCATGTGCCACCTCGCCCAGCTATTCTTAACCGTAATTTATTCACAGTAGTATTGGGGTCAGAAATAAATGGGGGAAATATTAATAACTGGCATTTGGAAGCTCATCACATCTAAGGAAGCCTTACTGCACTGTCCTTACAAAGCTTAGAAACTGGCCAGGGAACTAAGAGTTACTTGGGTAGTAAGACTGGAAAACAGTAAGTTGGGAAGAATCCAGAGTACCTGGAAGGAAAAATAAGCCAAGTGTTCTGTAAGTACCTCATCTAATAAAGGCAGCAACACTATGAGAAGATCAGTTTTTGCTCCCTTTGTCTGGGTTACACAATTAGTAAGTAGCAGAGCCAAGCTTTCAATACTAACAGATGGGACCCGGACTCTGCATCACCTCTACCTTCCCAGGCAACCTGCTTAAAGCCAATCTATTCTGGTCGAGACTAACTTCAAGGAGAGTGGGTTGGGAATTTAGCTCAGCAGTAGAGCACTTGCCTAGCAAGCGAAAGGCCCTGGGTTCAGTCCTCAGCTCTGGAAAACAACAAAAAGACCAAAACAAAAAACAAACAAACAAACAAAAAACCCACCAAAGTAATTTCAAGGAGAGCGACAAAACTGCACAAGAGTCCAAATAAGTAGAAACTGCTGAGCGGCCTTCCTTTATGGTAGAAGTAGTTAGGTTTCCAGGCTTACTGGCCACCAGTTAAGGGCAGACCACACACAGACACTGGACATATATTCAACTAGGCCTTTCTTTATGTCAGCTCTATCCTATTCGGCTACAACACTCCAATTTTAAAAGCTCAAGAGTAGACGATAGATCTTAAGGAAACCATTAATAGTCCAAGTTATTGCTAATAGAAAGCTACAGCCTATTCAGATGGGGAAATGAAATGCAAAAACACATAAATTGCTAGTGTCCTCCTACTGGCAAATCAAAAAGACAAGGTTCAGGATAGATACACACACAGAACGGCACAGCAGAAGTTGAGGATGCCACGCTCCGTTGTGGCTAGGCTGAAGTTAAAATAGGATCAAGTTTTTCTGTATTAAAAGTTGTCATGCCGGGCGGTGGTGGCGCACGCCTTTAATCCCAGCACTTGGGAGGCAGAGGCAGGCGGATCTTTGTGAGTTCGAGGCCAGCCTGGTCTACAAAGTGAGTCCAGGACAGCCAGAGATATTCAGAGAAACCCTGTCTCGAAAAACCAAAAAAAAAAAAAAAGTTGTCAGGAACCACACTAAAACGTATTATAAAACAACCTCTGTGAAACAAGATAATTACTTCATTTACAAAGAAGGAAGCTGAGGGTCAGAGATGTGACTGGATTCACCCAAGGTCACACAGCGAGTGCACAGCACTCGAATTCCACTTGGGGTGATCGTAAGGCCCAACGCCTTTCATGGGCACTAACATCAACAACCACAATAACAAGTCCGTCTCGACAGAATCAGTTGGCTAGTAAGGCCGGTTGCCTCAACACGAAAATCGGTGGAAGAGGGTCATGGGGAGATCCCTGGAGCCGGAAAGTCAGTCCCCAGAATCTCCCTCTCCGATTTCACTAAGACTCGGCCCCCAGACAACCTCCCTCAGCCCCTGGCCCCTCCACCCAGAGTATCCACCATCCTGTTCCCACTCGCTACCCGCAGGCCGGAGATCTTTATCCGTTCGAGGCCCCCGCGCTCGGGGTCCCGGCCGCAGCTGCCAACGCCTCAGCCCGATACCCCCAAGTTCAGCGAGACCCGGGGCAGCGGCCGAAGACCGGCCGCCATCTCGCCCCGGGTGTTGTGCTCCGAACTCCACCTGGAAGCAACTATATCCAGTTCCGGGAAACAACGGTTCCGCACAGTTTCTTTGTCCAGGAAAGAAAACCTCTCTTCATCCCGTCCTCTTCTTTGGCAGCTGAAAAGGAGAAACATCCAGAAGTGGGATAAAAGCCTGACTCAGTCACCCTAGAAGAACCCACACGAGAGGGAGGGGTTGAGAGGAAGAGTCCTCATCTCGGGCTGCGGGGGACACTTTAATAGGTGTCCCTCTGCGGGGCGGAAGTGGGGTGTGGACAACGGAAGTGCCCGCCCCGGTCCCGCCTCCGCCCCCTGCCTTGAGTAAGCTGGGTGTTTCCTGCCTCTCAGTCCGGATTTGGAGACTCCGGCGTCCTCCGGCTTTTCATGGTGAGGGCGGTGGCTGCCGTCGGGGGTCTTCGGGCGGGCGAGGGCGGTAGCGAGGCTGAGGGGGAGGGACCCGCTGGACCAGGCGCGGTGGGCTGCTGGCGCGATAGCGGAGGGGCGCTGGGTCGCGCGTGTGGACGACGTCGGGCGGGGGAAGGGCTTTGGATGAAGAACTGGGGGCTCTGCGGAGGGGCGCCTGGACTTGGGGAGATGCGCTGGGCGGCTAGTGGACGGGCTGCGAGTCTTAAGTGCCGATTGGCGATGCGACTTGTAAGATTGTTAGAACAAAGAGACGGCATCGAGACAGACGCTCGGGTGGAAAATGAGGATTGGAAGGCGTGTGGAGAGGGGCGAGCGGGAATCCTTGGAACAGAGCCTTTGGCGTCTTGGAGGATGTGTCTTGAGTGGTTTGGTTCTAGGCAAGAGAGGAAGGGATTTCCACGTTCCTCTGAATCCAGTCTGGAGCGAGAAGACTGCTGACTGGACTTTGCCAGGTGTCTGCGGTCAGGGTATCTTGACCACATAGTCTAGCCTCAAGTGGCACCCGGATACCTACCTAGTCACTTCCTTTGACGCCCTAGGTGACCACACCTCGGGATCCCAGGATGTCTCCTGTTACTATCTGGGCTGTGAGGTGGTTTCTGTTTACTTCGGATTCTCAAGGGTCCTTCCCTGAATGGTTCTTTGTCCTTGGGTGGGGATGGGCAAAGATCAACCCAGGTCCTCTTTGTTTGCCACTCACTTTCCTAGAAGATCGATCCCAAACAGAAGACAAGTGACTCAGCCTGTATTTGGCTTCCATCAGCTCTGTTTTGTGTAAAATAAGGAAGACTGGCAGAAGAAGACCAACACCACCCGGAGCTCTGTAACAGGTCCCTGAGCCTGCAGGATAACCTGGAAACTTGTTAAAAGTTGCCAGGTTTCAACCCTAACCACCTACGGTGTGGGCACAGGGCTCATCAGTGGTTGGTTTTGTTTTTACAGTCTCTGCAGGTCATTAGTGATTTGGGCTGTGAAATGCAGGCATTTCAAACCAGAGCACCTGCACGATCCTAATTCCTAGCTTCCTTCTCTAACAGGACCGACACCATCCTCACTAGACTGTTGAGAGAAGTGTGCTGAAAAAGCAGGAGAGTGTCACTAGGCAGGGTTCTTGGAATTGGGGGTAACTACCTTAGAAGCAAGTTTGGGGCAAAATGCCTCGGTTATTTGCCTCCCTCAACTTCATTTGGTTCAAATGGAGCTGTAGTCTTTTCTGCATTGTAACAGAGATGTCATATGAGCCCCGGTGTATAGTGCCTTTTAAACTTCCCCACAGGACAAGTTCCCCTCTGATTTCTGTGGCATTAGATAAACCGATCATCTGATCTCACTTAGCATCCAAATCACCTGAAAGAGAGCTTTTTGAACCCTGTTACTGGCGGCATCACTGCTGGTCTGGGGTCAAGCACAGATGATTGTAGTAGCCCTGGTTGAAACAACTGGTCTTAAGGAGGTTCAGGAGTAGAAGGGAAACTTCTAGAACTGGAAGGACTAGGAGGCCCATGCTTTATCTTTTTTCTTGGGGTGGGAGGCAGTATTTGGAGGATTGTGTCTTTAACAGTTTGTCAACAAGTTAGGAAACTGAGCCTTAGGTCCAGAGTTCTTGTGAACATTGCACAGAAAGTCATGGCCTGATACTGCCCTTTATGTTTGCTTGGCCCTCAGGCTTGTTTCCTTCAGCTCATAGGGGAGCGTGTGCAGGGATATGGTATTTTCTGGGTTTTTTTTTTTTTTTTTTTTTGGTTGGTTGGTTTTGCTTGCTTGTTTTTCCCTGTCTTGTTTGTCTGGCTTTCTCTTCACGTCAACAGTTCTCTCTTTTGGCTGATTTATTTTAAATCTTTTCAAGTGTGCAGATGGATGCTTCCTGCCTTCCAAGCTGAAGCTGTGAAGTGAGACTTTTATTTATGATGGTTTGGTTGTTATGTGTGGGTCAGGAATTCACTGTGCCACCAGAGTAAGAGGTTAGCTAAAGAACTTCTTCAAGACCACAGAGCTAATTATAGCTGAATTAAGGGGCACAGAACCTTGCAGAACAGAGGCTCGTCATCTTGGCTGCGCATTAGACCAGGTGGGGGAATTTAAAACATAAGGTTGTTCCCTGGGCCACACCCAGAAGGCTGATAACATCAGACTTTGTGTGTGTAGGCTCCAGGCACTGCTGTCTTTTACAAGCTCCTCTGGGGTTCCAGTGTGTGGCCAGGTAGAGCTGCCATTTAGTGGGCGGCTTCATCTTCGGGCAGATGGGAAGGAAAGAAGTCCAGACTCATTCCTCGCACCAGAACAAACTTCTCATTGACTCTGTTATCTTCCCCTCCCCACTGGTTGCTCTCCTCCTGCACCTTACTCTCTAATGAAGAAGAAGGGCAGAACAGCAGCAAGACTATGAGGAAGGCAGGGAAAGGTCTCTGCAGAGAAGTCGACTGGCAAGTGACTGCTTCGTGCCCTCAGTTCAGCATCCCTGACATGAATGTAGCCAGAACTGCCTTCCAAGGGTCTCTCCTGGTTTTAGGCATCAGCCTGACTAGTTGACTCGGAGTGAGGGACTCTGGGAACTTTCCAGGCTCTCCTTGCTTCACCCCTTAGTGATGCATAGCTGGAGAAGTCTCCAAAGAGGAGACGATGACTCGAGACATCGATAATTGTGATCTGAGTGTTTCTGCTGGAGTGTTTAATCAGTCCGGACTCTGCTGAGTACTTTCTGTCCACCTGGCCTCTTATAGCCAGGCCTTGTCCACATCCTTTCCTTGCTTATCACTGACCCTCTATGGGCCACAGAAAAGATGACCATTACTATCTCCCACATTGTGTGGATGTCCCAGTCAGAGTGGTAGAAATTAAGTGGTCAAGGGCATAGGAGTATGTCTAGAGTATGTTAGCGTTCTTTGCCATATTCAGAGTGGCGCTACACAGATGCACAAATTCATTAAAATCTAGCCATCTGTACATGGAAAGTATGATTTTATTATATGCAAAGTGTCCATACAGAAGTACACAGGTGTATTTATATCCTGTTTTGTGTGTTTTGTGCCAGGTGCCTTCCAAGATGCTAGAACTGCTTCCACAGACTATATGTATATATACTATAAGTTTGTATCTGCAAAGTATTTCTAACTTGGGGCAATTTTCCCTTTACACCCATGACCCTTTCTTTTGCCCTCCAGGCCATCAAAGTTTTGGGAAATGCTTTATTCCTAGAATCTCCTCCCCACTGTGGGCGTGTTTCTGGAGTGTTTGTGGTCATGACTGTTAAGATAGCATTTCTGGGGGCTGTTTTGAAGGCTGGATATGTGTGCATGTTTGGTGTCCTGTTGCCTCCTGGCATCTTTTAAACCTTTAAAATTATTTATTTATTGATTGATTTTAAATGTAGGAGTGTTCTTTCTGCGTGTACACCCACATGCCAGAAGAGAATATCAGATCCCTTTACAGATGGTCATGAGCCACCATGTGGTTGCGGGGAATTGAACTCAGGACCTCTGAAAGAGCAGCCAGTGCTCTTAACCTCTGAGCCATCTCTCCAGCCTCCTCCTGGCATCTTTTGTTTTGTCATCACACCATAGACTCCAGGAGAGCTTTGGCTGAGTTTTTGAAACCACACACATACATATACATACACACATGTATATACACATGTACACACATGCAGCCTACATACATACACACATTACATACTCAAATATATGTGCATATGCACACATGCGCATAGACATACACAGACACAAACATGTACACATACACAGACATACACATACAGATATACACACACACAGATATACACACATAGACATGTACACATATACACACATATATACATATACATGCACACAGACATGCATACACCAACATATACACACATTTACATGTATATGCACACACACATATTCATATAGACATACACATGTATACACACAGTCATGCACACATATGTACACATATATACATGTACATGCACACATACACACATATACCTACATACACTGTCACACACATACACAAACATAGACATAGATGCA
>CAJQZJ010018538.1:4303963-4361123 GCA_907164525.1 Lophiomys imhausi | reverse complement strand
CACGCACATACACAGATGTATAGACACGTAGATATATGTGCATGCATACACACGCATACACACACATATACATACACAGACCTGCACATATATACACACATAGATACACGTACACACATAGATGTACATGCATACATACACACATTCATACAGTCATGCACAGACATATACTTACACACATACACACATAAACGTGCGCGCGCACATACTAAGCAAGAAGACCTGCCTGAGGAAACCCTTCCTTGCAGGGGAGCATTCTTCCTCCACTCTGCAGGGTTCTGACACAGGCTCCCCAACTGTGATTTCCCACAACCCTCGAGGGTAGGGGGGGACAGAGGTAGAGAGGCCAGAAGAATTGGATGACCTTGAACCTTATTTTATATCGCTTGCTCACTGTCTCCGCCACAAGTTGCTTCTGTTTTGTCTCCCATCTAGTAAAAAGATGTATGTTGTGCAATTTATGATGTACTAAGTAAGCATTTACTGTGGAAAATCTTTCTGATAAGATAGGAAAACCATCATTTTTCAGGCAGCTTGAAATTTTGTGTTGTTGGTACCCTCTAGCCAAAAGATGCACCCCTGTGCCCAGTTGTTGGTACCCTCTAGCCAAAAGATGCGCCCCTGTGCCCAGTGTGGCTGGGTTTCGTCCAGGTCTCACTGAGAGTGGAAGGTACCTCAGGAGAGGAGCAGAAGTGTACAGAGAAGTGGCACCGCTGTTGCGAGGTGCTGTCCACCAGGACAGGACCAGCAGCAGCAGATCAGCAGCAGGGGTTCACGTCGGCCAGGTGAGTGTGGGCAGTCCTTTCTGTATTTTGGATGATGCTCATGTCCTCCGTGTGGCGGTGGAATGGTTTTGGTTTTGTCTAACTGCGCCATGACCCCAGAGTGGCTTCCTGTGATGGTGGAGCTCTATGACATTGTCTAGGGCCTTGCAGTCCTGGCAGCCCACGGTGTCTGTAGGGGCTGCTTTTCTCTTTCTTGGTTTTTACCCCAGATTCAGGGAGCAGACCAAGCCCACGCCTGGACAGGTCAGGCTCTAGAATGTGGTAGATCCATCCTGAAGGACATAGGACCAGGAGCTGGCCCTGCTCAAGCACCCACTTGTGGGTGCCTTCTGGACCAATGTAGGAGTTTGCTGTCTGGTGACACTAGGACAGGAGATTGCTCTGTTTTTCCGAACTTGCTTCTTCTGGCTGTGGCCTGTGCTCAGGATCACTCCCCCCGCCCCCCCCAAGAAAGTGGTAGGTGCAGGAGGAGGGATCCTGCCTAACTCACAAAAGCATGTTAATCTGAAATTCATTGGAAAGATGGTCCTGACGGCTGCTCGTGTGCAGCCATGCAGAAAGGTGGAGCATCCCAGACATGGCCCTGGCTGCCTTGACATGCAGTCCAGATGTTGTTGATATGGATGGAGGACATCACGCAACACAGATTTAGAGACAACCTCCTGCTTGCAGGGTCAGCAGGCAAGATTGGCCTGCGGGACTAGGTGTGGATTGGAGTGAACTGAGGGATGCATTCCTCGCCTTGTGGGCAGTCAGGACTCCAGCAGTTGCCATTTGTCCTCCTGGCCCAGTTAGCCTCTGATTTTAAGAGAAGCCAGAAATCCAGGGTTTTTTCCTTTGAGCTCTTGAGTTATCAGTGTTGGAAGTTTTAAAAGCAGTGTATAGTGGGCCAAACCAAACAGCGTCTGGATGTGAACACCAGTCAGCGTGGCGTTAAAGGGGTAGAGCAGAGGTGGTGAGCTCACCCCATCTTCTCATTGGCAGGAAGAGATGTCAGGAGAAAGCGTGGTGAGCTCGGCGGTACCAGCGGCTGCTACCCGCACCACCTCCTTCAAGGGCGCCAGTCCTAGCTCCAAGTACGTGAAGCTGAATGTGGGGGGCGCCCTCTACTACACGACGATGCAGACGCTCACCAAGCAGGACACCATGCTGAAGGCCATGTTCAGTGGGCGCATGGAAGTGCTGACCGACAGTGAAGGTGAGTCACCTGGCAGCTGCTGGTTGCTGATTTGACATCACGCTGAGTGCCACAGACATGCCAGTGGCCGAGGCCTTCTCTGCTCAGAAGACCGGCACGCAAGGACAGTCGTGTGCAGGAAGCCCCGAGAGTCTTGGGGGCACTAGACTTAGTCTGGGGGTGTGGTAAGGAGGGCTTCCTGAGGAAGTGGCACTGAAGCTGAGAGCAGACTGTAGGAGTCACTCGTGTAGATACGAACCTTCCGTCCTGCCCTAGCAGATCTGCTGTGTGACTGAGCAAGGTCCTTCCTGCTCCAGGCCTCAGCTTGCTTCTGTAATGCGGGGCCAGGTGACTTCCCATTTGCCGACTGTCTTCCAGTTAAGTGGGCTCAGCCTCAGTGCTGCTGTGCTGGCACCCAGAGAACAGGGTTGTAGGGGTGGGAGGCGCCTTGTGCTGTACCACACCCCATACTACAGAATGTTTGTGGAAATGAAGACAATGGCACCTCAGCTGCAGAAGGAAACAGATGTTATTGAAAACCCAGGATCGATGTGTGATTCGGTCCTCCATGTTGCCGCCATGGCAGAGCCCTGGGAGAGCAGCACTGAGAGACTCTAGAGGCTGAAGAAAGCTGGCATCTGGGTGGCCTAAGGCCATGCAGCAAACCAGACAGAGTTCCAAGCCCTTGTCACTCAGCTGGACAGTGTCTGTAAACCAGCAGGCCTGCTCCTGGTGTAAACACATACCAAAGGTGGCCTTTGTCCTATGCTATCTGAGGAAGCAGTGTTGTCACCAACATGTCAGACATGTCACATGTACCCATCATCCACCAGGCCTCCAGCTCCTCACGGAGGAGGAGCTTTGCCTGTGGAAGCCATTAAATGCTTTTTCCAGAGCTTCAGGGCTAAAAGAGGAGGTGCTGCTACCAATCCTGGGATCTCTGATTCTTATTCTCTATGATCAGGCATGGGCCTGTCACCCAAGCCAGATCACTTGGTGGGTCAGTCGGCCACTAGTTGGATGCCAGAGCCCTTGAGCAACCCCATGGAGGCCTGGCTGTCAGGCTGGTGTTCTGACCTCAACCATCACTCATGTTAGTCAGAGCTATCCTTTGCCCTTGGAGGGAATACTGCATAGCCTGACCCATGGGCTACATGTTGACAGGAACATGCTTAGGTACAGATAGGAATAGACTGCCTAATTCTAAAGAATCACCCTGATTTGGGGACCCCACCACTGCCACCTGAACTGACGTTTGCTATAAACTGACGTTTGCTATAAACAAATATCCCAGAGCTGGACACGTGGCTCGGCTCTTGCAAAGGACTGAAGTTGGTTCCCAGCATCTATGTCACACAGCCTACCATTGCCTGTAAGTCCAGCTCCAGGCGCTCTGATGCCCTCTGGCTTCTATGAGCATCCACATGCGTGTTCTCACACAGACACACATAAAGATCCTGTCTTTAGCAAAGGTCAAGAGAACTGGGCGTGGTGGCGCACGCCTTTAATCCCAGCACTCGGGAGGCAGAGGCAGGCGGATCTCTGTGAGTTCAAGGCCAGCCTGGTCTACAGAGTTAGTCCAGGACAGCCAGGCTGTTACACAGAGAAACCCTGTCTCAAAAAACCTAAAAATAAACAAAAAGGTCAAGAGAAGGCTGAGAGAGGGACCTACAGTAGGACTTCCCACGAGATGAGAAGGAGGTTTCTGAGTCCTTGTAGTGCATGTGCTGTGCCGTTAGACGTCCTTGGAGCATGACAGAGAGAGAGTGGCTTGAGGGGAGAGAAGTGCTGTGTCCAGGCTGCTAGGAGTGTGGCCCTTTTGTCACTGCCGCTGGCCTGACCACTGCTTATGGGCACACAGTTGCGAATAAAGAGGACTATGAGTGTGGGAAGACGCACAACCGGAGTAGGTGTGCTTGGTTTGGAATTGCACCCTGAGCGTGCCTTTTCTGAGACGACACAGTGGCGGTGAGCAGGCTTTCCCTGAGCTCTCTGGAAAGTTGAGTTTTGTCCATGCTAGAGTTTTCCTTTGAGCCCTCGTCACCATCTCTGTGTCCCAGAGGGTTTGTGCAACAGCCCTTACAGTAAGAATTAGATTCTGGTGCTGGGATGTGGCTTTGGGTAGAATGTCCAGCATGTGTGAAGCTGGGCTCAGTCCCCAGCACCACATTAAAAAGCTGGGTGTGGTGGCACATGCCTGTGATAGAAGCATTCAGGTGTTGGAGGCAGGAGGATCGAGAGTTCAAGGCCAGCCGGGGACATGGGAGACTGTTCTCTTTAGGCTGCCCTGCAGTGCCTTGTTTACCGTAGCTTGGACACAGCACCATCCCTGTCCCCAACGCCCCATGGCTTCAGGTCTCTGACTTAGCATTCAGAGTTAGAGAGTGTGGAGACTAGGCTGAAGTGGTCATTTTATTATCTGCACACCCTCTCAGAAAGCTACATAGACTAATACAGTGTGGCCCCTGTACCTTGTCTGTTGTTCCCCTCTCCTTTTTCGTGGCCACCGTTAGTCTGACTTGGGGTCCCAGGTGCAGCTCAGTCTTCTCACCCAAGGACCGCAAATCTTCTGTCTAGGCCCTGGCCCACACAGCCAGGCATTAGGCAGGGCATCGGCATGTAAGCTCCCGGTGAGTGCAGTGTGCAGCCAGAGTCGGGAGCTGCATTTGGGTGAGTGTGATGCTTATCACTAGGCAACGTTCTGCTCACGTGGCCTCAGACAGTATTTGCTGCTCTTCATTTAGCATTACGCTTACGATGTCATGAGTAAATAGCCCCAGCTCGGGAATCTCCCTGTGGTGGAGTAATCCCTTCTAGACACATCCTGCCGCCGATGTCTGGTTGATGACTGTACAGACGTTTCCAGTCCCAGTGTTAGGAGCGTTGATTCCCCTGGGGATGTGGGGCAAGGGTTGGGGCTTCCTGCCCCACAACCTCGGGGTCTGCAGCCTCAAGCTCTCACCCCTCCCTTGTCTGTCTCTCCCTAGTTTGATCCCAGAAACAGTTGGGGACAGTGTCTTCCACTGCGATGGGTCTTGACAGAGCTTTCTCTCAGGTGTCTGTCTCAGTTTCTGGACTTCTGCCGGCACTGGGCACTGTTGAACCTTTCAACTATTGCCAAGGTGCCGCTCTGATCTCATGTCTGTTTCATGTTTCGTTTCCTAGTTTCTGGTGTGTTATACATCTGTCTTATAGTAATTGGTTTGGGTTTCCTCTTTTAGCTGCCTGACTGCATCTGCTTTACAATTTGTTTATTTTCTTTTTAACCCTTGTTGCTCCGTAAAGCCATGTGTTTTGGATCTTGTTTCCTTGTGGTTCTGTTTGTAGAAAACTTCCAGTCTGACTTACTTGCACTTTCTTGAGTGCCTCTATAGTTATAGCTCTTACAGTTAGGTCTCTGCCTCCTTTTTCTCCTTTTCTCCTCCCTTTTCCTTTTCCCTGTCCCCCTCCTTCCCTCCGTTTTTCACTCCCTCCCTCCCAGTACTGGGAAGAGAGCCTGGAAACTGTCATTCGCTGGGCAGGATTCTGTCCGCACTTCAGCCCATTCTGTGGCTCTTGATCTGCCTCAGCGGTTCTCAGATAAGCAGTGCTGTTGTTTGTGACCTAAGGGACATTTAGCAATGTCCAATGATGTTTTTGATTGTCAAACCTGGGTGCTGGGAATGCCTTGCAGTGCATTGGACAGGGTTGGGCTCAAAGATCCTGCCCTGAGACTCAGGCTCAGGAATTTGAATTTGCAACAAGTATCACAGAGTGACTGTGGAGACTGGGGGGAGTTTGGAGTTGTAAATACCTGAGCGTGGTGAGGAAAGGCTTCCTAGAGAGAAGAGAGGGAAGTAGGTGAGCCCCAGCTTCCCCAGAAGGGAAACACCAGTGTGTTTACATTATATGGGCCCAGCGCCCCGCCCCGCTCCATAGAGCAGCCTTCTGTCTTGTGCCCTGAACTGGGTTCTGGTGCTTGCTGCCTCCCGACACTCCGGCTGCTGTCTTTTCAGCACCGACAATACTATGTGCTCATTGTCACATACCTGTAGATAATTGTGAGTCCTGCAAGAGGCCAGTACTGGGCTGTGTGCTTTCTGTCCATCCTCCGGTCACACCTGTATGCCAGCACTGTGTTCCGTCTGTAGAAGAGACTGCTGGACAGAGGGCTTTAAGAGGCATACAGAGGTGTAGAGTGGGCAGGTGACAGTGCCTCTGCTAGTCACCACTGTGCTAGGGACTGAGATGTCCTGGAGCTCAGTCAGATCCTCTGGGCTGCACTGCCCATCCTGCTGTGCAGATGGCCATGGAAGCCCCCACCCCCGCCACGCTGTGTGCTCCAAGGCAGCAAGAAGCTGCCTGATGGCTGTGGGCTCTTCCCCATGCAGGCGGTGAAGCTGGCTGAGGGTAGATGCCCGCTTCAAAAGCAACCAAAATATTTCAAGTCAGATGCTAATTGACGCTTCATGGAGAGTGTGCCTGGCTCCATTGTCCTTATTTGTTCAAAGTATGCCTACCCCACAAGCATTTCCTGACATTCTTGACTTGGAGCCCAGCATCGCAGTCTGCCTATTCGTTTATGGAAACTCTGGGCTGTCGCTTGGATAATGGATTTGGGGGTTCTTGGCCTTTCCCTAGCAGCTTTAGGTGACCATGCTCTAGGAAGGCAGGACACAGGCAGGCTCTTTCCAGTCAGCTGTTTGTCAGTGACTGCTGTTTCTTTTGAAGCTTCATTCACTTTATTCTTAGTGGCTGAATCCTCCCCCTTTCCCCTTTGGAATGCCACCAAGCATCTCGGGTACTCTGTATCTGTGGAAATGCAGGAATGAGCCTCCCCTAGAAATTCAGGAGGTAATATATCATTTCATGCAGTGGCAGCATTTGGTCTAGGGAACTTAGGGGCTGTAGGCCTGATGGATGTACTCTGAATTCAGCCTACACACATGTACGTGTTCTATTTGCCTTTTGATGGATTGAGAGCTGTTTGCTTTTAAAATTAGTTCACTGTCCTTTAAAATGAGGAGATGACAAAAATGTGTGAATTTCTTTCACTTTCCTTCTTGGCTGTATCTGGCAGACTTGGTAGAGGTCACACTTAGGAGAAAGGGCGTGCTCTCTAGCCAGTCGCTGAACCTCACCACCTACCGAACACACACTGCTTGCTGTGGGTTGTGTACACCAGTAAGTGTGTGTCTTGTTTTCCCAGACCCAGACCCAGAAAGAGGGACAGTTGGCCCCTGGAGGTCACCTGGAGGAGGTTTTAGCTTTCCAGCTCTCTTAGCACATGGCCCTGTGTCCACAGACTGGGCATTCTTCCTGCTCCATGCAGGAAACACAATGGCTTTCTTTCCCACTGAAGGCTGTGGAGGGAAAACAACTGTTAGTGGACGGTGCAGGAACAGCACCGAGGAGGCTCCAGAGACCTTGAGAGAGGCCTCATAACTGTACAAGAGATCAGCACCAAACTAGGAGAGGCCGCAGGGCAGAGGCTGGGTATGGGAGACAAGGGGCAGAAGGAGGTGGCCAGGTGTGTGGCTGGACATGACAAGGTACTTCTGTTGTCCTCTTCTCTGGCTCACGGGTCTTAGGACCCAAGGCGGGAAGGACACAGTGAGGTCAAGAGTAGAGACGTCTGTTCCCTCTCCCAACAGAGAGCAGAGGGAAGGCAGTGGGAGCCCAGCTCTTGCTTACACCTCTGCACCATGCTGCCATTAGGGTTTTTCTTCCAAGAGCTCGGTCAGAAGGCATGGTCAAGTCCCCTTGCTGTGGTCACTGTGGTCTGGCTTACCCATCTGACTGTGTTAAAAAAAATTTCAAGATTTATTTTATTTTTATGTGTATGGATGTTGTTCCTGGATGTGTCTGTGCACCATGGGAGTCCCCAGTGCCCACAGAGGTCAGAAGAGAATATTGATGCTCTGAGACAGGAGGTACGGATGGCTGTGAGCCACCATGTGGGTGCTGGGAATTGAACCTGGGTCCTCTAAATGGGTAGTCAGTGTTCTTAACTGCTGAGCCATCTCGCCAGCCTCCCCCACCCCTACCCTGAGGTCACAGTCATGGATGTTTGGTGAATGGGTGGAGAGTGGCCAGGCCATGCGGAGAGTGGATGGGCTGTGTGGAGAGCGGGAGTTGGGCTTTTGGTTTCTCAGGTATTTGCAGGTCCTTTGGAACACATTTTCAGACTGACGACCACAAGTCTGGTAGGATTGTGCCCAGCCATGGTACTCACCTCCGCTAAAAGTGCCATGTGACTAGTTTCCCTATCGCTCACCTCACTGCAGGCTGGATCCTCATTGACCGCTGTGGGAAGCACTTTGGGACGATACTCAACTACCTTCGAGACGGGGCTGTGCCCTTGCCCGAGAGCCGCCGGGAGATCGAGGAGCTGCTAGCAGAGGCCAAGTACTACCTGGTGCAGGGCCTGCTAGAAGAGTGCCAGGCGGCCCTACAAGTAGGCACCCCCTTCTGTCCCACATGGGGAATACCAACCTATCTTCCACCTTCCTTTTCTCTCTGCAAAGTGGGCCCAGCCTCATTGAGACACTGGGCAGGCCTCTGCTTCTTTGTAGTTTCAGCTTTAGGCACACTCTACTGGACTTACAGAAAATGAGACTTCACCTCACATACTCCCTCATTTCCTCCTCCACTAAGCTTACATGTTCCTTCTCCCAGGAAACCTAAATCAGAGCTTTGAGTTAGACAAGTGTTCCGAGTTCACCTGTCATTGTCAGTTTTGTTCTGTTTGCTTGATTTCTAAGTGCTTATTTACTCCTACGTGAGACCCAGGTTCCCAGACAGGAGGGCCACTGTCATGCTGGACTGACCAGATATATCAGATCCTCTGTGTCACCTTTGTGTGGGGACAGGTCCTCTGGCTTCCCTGTCTACAGATCTGAGAGGTTCAACCTCCAGACCTTGCCTCCTTGTCCAAAGCTGTCCTCATGTTGTGCTGCCCTTGTTCAGAAAGCGCCACATCTGTCCTGAATGCATCTGAAGTGTCTGTCTGTTCCTTGTGTGACTCTCCCTGTGTTTTCACTTTTGGTGTTGGTTCCAATGTCATTTGAGAAGCTTCCTGTGCAGAATTGAATGGCCCTTGACTTCTGTTGAGGCCCAAGGAAAAGCTACGTATGTGTTGCTGGGTGTCATTGTCTTTCGAGCCTTCATGGTTGGATAATAGACTGACCTTTTCCACTGGGGGCCTTCTGGGGAAGATGTTACCCCATAAGGACCCTGTACTGCTGTCATGGCGGTGCCTGTAATTCAGAAGGCAGAGGCAGGATGCCACCCAGGCTGCATAGCAACACTGTCATTAAAAACCAAAGAAGTCCTGTATTTTTTCTGTCTGTGGGGTATAAGCATGGCTAGGTGCTGTCCATTTGGGACTGAGCAGGCTTGGGGAACTTGCAAGGTGTTCAGAATAGTAGCACATCTCTAGCCCCTGCTCTCCTGACAGTGGCTGAGATGGCTCTGGGGCTCTTCTGCTTGCTGGCCCCCACCCTGTGCTCTAGCCTGTGGTGGTCCCCTGAGACTGTGTAGGCTTCCCCTCACATGGCCTTTGTCTCCGTCCCTTTCCTCATCTCTCAGCTGGTGTCTACATGGCAGTGCCACATTGGCCCTTTGTCTTGTGACTTCACACCTCCCGTTCCTCACCTTTTTCGTTTTGCTGCGGCAGTGGCATGGGGTTGTAGGAGCTTTTGGCACAGTCACCTGCCATAGTGAGGGTTTAGTTTTGAGTGGCTTCTTGGGCAGAGACAACTGTGTCATCCTTGTATTTACTGGTCACTTGGGTATACCACAGTCCCACAGAGCAGATCCCTCCCTCTCTTACCCTTCCCAATCAACAGGTACAAAGTGTCTTCCTCTCTTCCTGCCATGGCTGTCCTGTGTCCCTTCATCAGGGCCTGACTTCCTGGCTGGCCAGTATAGACAGTTCTGTGCTAGGCAGAACCCATGGGCTGAAAATGTGCTTTGTCCCAGCAGAACAAAGATACTTACGAGCCCTTCTGCAAAGTTCCAGTCATCACCTCCTCCAAGGAAGAACAGAGGCTTATAGCGGCTTCCAATAAGGTGTGTAGAGGCTGGGGGGCACTGCGTGTGAGTATGAGAATGTGGGTGTGTGTACCTGTGCGTGGGAGGTGTACCTGTAGGAGGCTTCTGTGTATACCTGTGTGTGGATGTGTGTACGTGTGTATATCTGTATGTGTGGGGGAGGTTTCTGTGTGTACCTCTGTGAGTGTGGGGGCGTCTGTTTGTACCTGTGTGAGTGGGGGAGTATATATCTTCATGTATCTGTGTGTGGGGGAGTCTATGTACCTGTGAGTAGGGAGGTGTCGTGTCTGTTTTGAGATGAAGGCCATTCTGAGTAGGAAGCCCCATCTCCTGTGTTGTCCCTGCCCCTGGAGCTCACAGTGACCCTCCTGTAAGCTCCGATAGCCTGTGCCGCAGCCTCCGGGAAGCCAGTGCACAGCGCACATTCATAGCTAGTAACACTCTCTTCTCCTTGAACCCGCCCACAGCCGGCCGTGAAGCTGCTGTACAATAGAAGCAACAACAAATATTCCTATACCAGGTAAGTGGCAACCCAGCCTCTGCCTGTCCCCTTCACGTGAAGACTGTCCCCTGCCCTCAGCTAGGTAGATAGGTGGGTAGGTGGGTAAGCAACAATGCAGCCTCTGCCTGTCCCCTTCACGTGAGGACTGTCCCCTGCCTGTTCCCTTCACGTGAGGACTGTCCCCTGCTTGTCCCCTTCACGTGAGGACTGTCCCCTGCTTGTCTCCTTCACGTGAGGACTGTCCCCTGCCTGTCCCCTTCACGTGAGGACTGTCCCTTGCCTGTCCCCTTCACGTGAGGACTGTCCCCTGACTGTCTCCTTCATGTGAGGACTGTCCCCTGCCTGTCCCCTTCACGTGAGGACTGTCCCCTGCCTGTCCCCTTCATGTGAGGACTGTCCTCTGCCTGTCCCCTTCACATGAGGACTGTCCCCTGCCCCCAGCTAGGTAGATAGGTGGGTAGGTGGAGGGAACATTGAGGTGGAATTCACCCATGCCGTAAGACCCACCGCTTTAGGTTGTACAGTTGAGTGGTTTTGACGTATCCGTGATGTGCAGCCACCAATACATCCTAGTTAGAGGGCGCTTTTTTCAGCCCACTAAGCAGTCTCCCTTGTCTTCCCTAGCCTCTGGAGGCTGTTAGCCTACATTTCAGTGTCTGTAGATTTTCCTCTTTCAAACATGTCATGTGATAGAACGTGCTGAATTTTGTGACCGATCCCTTCACTTAATGTGATGTTTTCAGGTTTTGTGCACATCGTAGCACAGTCATTACCCTTCAGGGCAAAATGCTATTTTATCGTATGGACCGGCCACATTTTAGTTGTTCGTCAGCACGGGCATTTGGGCTGTTCGCAGTTTCTGACTAGCATGAGTAATGGTTCTGTGAACATTAGCATCGGGTTCTTGTGGGCATAGGTGCTCCTGTCTCTCAGGAGGACACTAGGACTGGGCTGCTGTGACTCTGTGACTCTGGTTCAGTTAAGGGGCACTGCACTGTTGAAGCAATGCCACTAGCAAGTGGTGGATGTTTCTAGAGTCCCTTTGGCTCTCAGGAACATGCTGTGTAAATGGGCAAATTGAGGGGTGTAGGATTTATTGAGTTCATTAAAGACCCACAGAGTGACCTAGGATCAAAAGTCTTTCTGGGGCATTGCTGCTATGTTTCTCATGGGGCTCGGCAGCTTGTGCCCAGGGGCCCTGCATTCAGTATTCTACTTAGGCCTGTGAAGGGCAGACATGCTACCGTGGGCTAGGGGCACATCCTTCAGGCCACAACTGTCTTTTGAGACCAGCTCTGCCATTTATGCAGTTTTGAACTTGAACAGTGAAAGATGTATTTGGGCTTCCTTTTTCTTTCCTGAGTAGTAGACACTACAGTGCCGTTGTCAGGAGTTAACTGTGGGTAGAAATAGAGCCAGGGAGGTCCTCGTATGCAGGGACCCATCAGATGTCGGCCGCTGTGCTCACCTTACTGAATGTTCTTTTGCAGCAACTCTGACGACAATATGCTGAAAAACATCGAACTGTTTGATAAACTTTCCCTGCGTTTTAACGGGAGAGTCCTGTTCATAAAGGACGTCATTGGGGATGAAATCTGCTGCTGGTCATTTTACGGCCAGGGCCGCAAAATCGCTGAGGTCTGTTGTACTTCCATCGTCTACGCCACCGAGAAGAAGCAGACTAAGGTAAGCAGTCACAGTGAGGCCCATGCTAACACGGTGTGTGCAACACTTCTTCCTACTTGACCAAGGTAATCTCGGGGGAGGGTTTGTTTGTTTAGTTGGGTTTTTTAATAGGTTTTTCAAAACAGGGTTTCTTCTGTGTAGGCCTGGCTGTCCTGGAACTCTCAGAGATCCGCCTGCCTCTAGCTGTGGGCAGTCCAGGCGGACTGGGTTTGCTCTTGTGCCGTGTACACAAGCTGCCAGTCCTCCCTGCAGCAGCACTGATCCTCCTGACAGCCCTGCTGGCTCTTCCTCTGGGTGGCAGTGCTCCACCAGGATGGCCCCAACAAGGCTCACTGGTCAGAGGACACTGCTGCCTTCCAAAGCTGGCCCCTGGCTGCCCTTGGCTGTCCACTCTCTGTCCTCTTCCTGCTGACCTGGATCTGTCTTGGGCTGTCATAAGCCCACACACCATTCCTTTTTAAATTGTTATGTGTAGTTGTGTGTGTCTGCATGGAGTCAGACTGCTGTGAGCCACCTTACGTGGCAACCAAACTCTGGTTTTCTGGAAGAGTGGCCAGTGTTCTTAACCCCTAAACATCTCTCTAGCCTCCTACATGTCACCTTTCCAAGCCACCTGACTTCGTAACACTCTTGCTGAGCTATCCTGCAACGCTGGTCAGAGTGCTGCTTAGAACCCAGCTTGTTGTCAGAACTGAACCTCTCTAGGCCTGCCGCCCACCCGTCTGTCTGCCCTTGGACTGAGGGAGAGGCAGCCTCCCTCCTTCCCACTCTCCCTTCTGGTCACTGTGCATTCTCTCATCTCTTTCTCACAAGAGAAGTCCACGTTCATTCTGCCATGCGCAGATTACCAAGGTTCCAGTCACTTGTAGTCTGTCGGTCACCTAGTAGGGTTACTGTCACCCTTTAGCTTTGGGAGATGTGGCTCCATGGGATACCAGAGCTGGAAAAACAGTGATGATAGAAAATCAGACCAAGATAGAAGCAAGGCCCTTTCTAATTGATGACGGGGTGTTGAAGTCCCAGAATCTGACAAGTGCCATGTGCTGCATGTCAGCCGGTGTCATGGCAACCAGCTGCTGGTGGTCCCCGTGCTAAGCACAGGTATTCAGACTATCCAGCAGGCAGGGCCGCCCGCCTGCTCACCGAGCTTGCTTTATCATGCTCCCATTAGTGTCATTTTGGAGCCCAAGTGGTCCTGGACGAGAAGATTCCAGGAGACAGCCCGTGCTTGTGAAGCTTGTTGGTTTCAGAGCCTGGCCGGGAGGTCAGGGCTTTTGTCTGCCCCTGGCTCCTTTAGTGATAACCTTGCCCCTCAGGGGAGCCTAAGGCCTTGGTTTTCCAGGCAGTTGGTGGTGGCAGGACTGGCGTTGAACAGTAATAGCTCATCCTCCTCCCCCCCTCCCCTAAACCTTGAGAGTCCTGTTGTCTGAGCTGTGTGGTAATGACAAGATGAGCCAGGTGTGCCACTGGTGCTCTTGCCATCACTTGGTCCTGTGGACATTTGTCCCTGTGAGTAGATGGAGATCCAGCAGAGCTTTGACCTTCCTCACTGTTGAGGCTGTGTGGCTTCTGTGGACTTCCTTGGGTCCTGCACTGTCACTGAGCCTGCCTGGGTTGTTGGGTTCTCCAGTTGTACACCGTGCACTTGCTTCTCTCTGGCTCTATGGACGTTTGCCCTGCAAGTGTTTGAGCTCCCTGCTGCTCACTGCTGCTGTTTTGTTTGGAATGACAGCTGCTCTCAGGTCTTCCCCTCTGTTGATCCAGCTTTTCCACAGGAATTGAGATTTTCTTGTGCCTCACAAGCCTGAGTGATTTAGAGCCATGTCCTGTGTTGAGTGTCAGTTGTAGGGTGCTTGGTCTTGTCTAGTACCTAGGAAACTTTTTTAATGTTCTCTGTTGGTCTGTGTCCTCTCCCTCCCACCCTGACATGTGGGCGACGGTCAGAGAGCAGTTGGGGACCTGGCTCTCTACCTCATGTGGGTCCTGGAAATTAGACTCAGGTTGTCAGATGTGGCACCTTTACCCACTAAGCCATGCCACTGGCTCCAATATAGTGTTTTGGTTTGGCTGGCAGTTGCCACTGTGGGATTTAGGCCACAGATTCCAGTCAGCCTTGTGACTGAAGCTGTAGTGGCAACTTGGTTTTCCCAGCCTTCGGCCTCTCGCTTGCACCTGCTGTCGGCTGGTCTGTGTGAGGTGGAGGAGCAGGTCCTGCCTGTGGGGTACAGGGACTCGTGGATAGCTCCTGAGTCTCCCCTCCTCCTTCCTGCCCCTAGAACCTTCCTTGTCCTGGGCTCCCTTGTCTCACTTGCCCAGAAAGCTTGGGCTTTGCGTATGTCGGGCTACTCCGACCACCACCCTCCACCAGAAAGGAAGGCGTCACCTGAGTAACAACAGGCTCTGGTTGCAGCTGGATGCTCCATTGTAAGAAAATGGAGGGCAGAAAGGGGGGTGTCCTCTTGGTCTTATGATGCTGTTGACTTCCCTGTGGCTGTATTCATTTCAACCCTGGGAATCTGGTTAGCCTGACAGCCCTGCTGAGAAGTACAGTCTGAGGTGGTGGCATGTGCAGCCTGCTAATGTACCTGCTGTGCATTTTGTGGGGGTACAGGTTGAGTTCCCTGAAGCCCGCATTTATGAGGAGACCCTGAACATCTTGCTGTATGAGGCCCAGGATGGCCGAGGACCTGACAATGCACTCCTAGAGGCCACAGGCGGGGCAGCTGGACGCTCCCATCACCTGGATGAGGATGAGGAGCGGGAACGGGAGCGAATTGAGCGAGTGCGGAGGATCCACATCAAGCGCCCAGATGACCGGGCCCACCTCCACCAGTGAGCAGGTGGGCGAGCTGTCCTCAGCTTTCCCTCTGCCCCCTCACCTTGTGCAGGCTTCAGGGCACCTCCCACTTCCCCTGGAACTAGGAAACAACTTTTGTAACAAGCCAGATGATTATTTTGGTATTTCTTGACAAAGTGGATTGCTTCTGTGTTGACCCAGGTGTGGACCCTTCTGAACAAGCTGTGTCAAAGGGTTCTACTTCTCACGAGAGCCTGGAGCCTGGCTTTATTGGCTCTTGGAGGAAAAGTATGAATGAATTTGGCGTGTATGTGAGAGCCATTGTTGCAATATTTATTTTTATGAGTGTTGACTACCTACTAGGGCTTGTTAGGTGACACTTCCTTAAAGGCTTAATTTGACAGTTCTGAGGGACTCTGTAGTTGGCAGCCTGGCCCTGGTATGCTCCGAGCAGACAGTCTATTTCCTTCCTAGGAGTCTGCTCTGTATACAGTTTTGTGACCAGAGCTCATTGGTCAGCCGTTTCAACTTGTAGCCGTGGAAGGGGGAACTGAGTGTGCTTCCAGGCTCTCCATGGTCCCTCAGTGAGGCAGACCCACGTGCCAGGCAAGGGAGTCGACTGTTTCCAGGATGTGGGCTCTGCTCTCATCTGTGTCCTTTTGATGCACCCCAGCCAGGAAGGTCATCTTTCTACCTTGCAGTCAGCCATCACTCCAGACTGCTGCTGTAAGGATCCACTCCCTGCTGCATGGCTTCCTTTCCTCATCACATGGGTGCCATGCCCTTTGGTTAGGAACTGTATGATCACAGACACTGTGGCACCAGGTAGGGACAGCACTCGGAGCTTGCAGGCAAGCTGTGGGCAGTTCTCCTGCTGGAACCTGCAATCAATCCCTTGTAGCTTCCTTCAGTCTTCATTTCTAAGTACAGAGTAGAGTGGGCGTGCAGATACCTTTGGGTCTTGTTTGTGTTCAAGGAAAGTGTGCAACTGCATTTGGGGACGTGTGACTGTGGGGCACAGGCGCTCGAGAGGAGGACAGGTCAGTTACCTCTAGTCTCTTCTGTGCTGGCCCAGAACGGAGTTGTGTCTGACGGGGTGATGTGAGTAGACTAGTTACAAGGTGAGGTGAGTGTGTTAGCGATGGATTTTGGCTGCTTGATAAAGGAATTGTTACTGTTTTTTAGACCAAAGGTATTAAGTGAGTGATCTGACACATTTAAAAAAGTTTCTATTTTGTGATGGTTTTTACAACTCACTTTGTATGTGATAGTTGTGTACCTTTCTCTTGTGTCTAACAGCAAAGCCTAAAATAAATAAACAAGCCCGACTGGATCGAGGAACCACATACGGGATAGATGCTTTTTAAACAATGGTGTAGGGGAGTCTTTTATATATTAAGAGCCAAGAAAGGGAGCGTACAAATCACGTTTCATAAGTTTTTATACTATTTGTTTTAAACGTCAGCCCTGCCCTGTGGGTTCAACTTTTCTAGGAAGTTAAAGTGAGTCCTGGTGTTTTCTGTAGGAATGGAAAAGCCATTGCGTATGCACTGTTTAAAGGTGCAGGGTGACTTAGCGCCACAATCTAACTTGCCTTGGCCTCTGCGCCTATGGCTACTGCTTTGGCAGCTCCCTCTACTTCCCTCAAACCTTGTGCCTGTAGCTTTGCACCTCTGTTCCCAGGGATAGGAACAAGCCTAGCAAACATTCCATGGTGCCTGATACCGCTGGGAGCTGCGTCCAGCTAGGGCCCGAGCCAGCATCAGTCAGGCTGTGTTTGAACAGAGCTCTCCATCCAGGCTCCGTGGGCTAGTGTGAAGGACGATAGTCAGCGTTCTGGTTCAGCACCCAGTGAATCGCTGGTCTTCGGTTTGGTGTAAAGAGTGAAGTTTTATTGCACGCTAAGGGCTCAGCTCACAATTAAAATTGGAATAGCTTTTTGTTCATGGTAACCACGTTCAGAGTTTGTGGCGACGGGGGCCCACACCCCTGGCAGGTCCTGGCATAGCCTCTTGTCGCCTTCCTCTAGAAGGTGGGCTATGTGACCTCTCTGAAAGCTGTGGTCTTCATTTAGGTGCAAACCTCCTGTCACTGCTGGTACTCAGCCCTCCACCGGAGTGCGAGCTAGAGTCCCATTAAGTACTAGCCTTCCTGTCTCTACACTATGAAAACAGTGCTGGGAGTTTTAGATGTGCTCACTGTTGTACAAGCGTCTGCAGACATATGTAAAATAAATGTTACACTGTGCTACTCACATCTGCCTTCTGGTTTTTTCTCGAGAACGCCTAGCTCAGCAGGACTGCTGTGTACACCAAAGAGCAAGGCCGCTACATCCTACTTCAAAGCTAAGTCATTCTTCAGGACTTAAAACACTAAGAGGAAGCTTGGTGAAAACAAAATGAATCAGCCGGTGTTACCAGACTGGGGTCAGGGGCCCCACTCGGCCTCTGGGGTCTAGCCCAGTCCCTGGCACCGTGGACATCACAGCAGAGTTCAAATTGTGCATCTCCACGAAATTCCCCTTACTCCTGTGTCTCAGCAGCTTGACAGAGGCATAGAGTGCCACCTGCCCTATGACTTTGTGGTGTGCCTAAATTGGGGTCCACTGGAGACGGGGGTGACCCTAGGTTGGATGTGGTGCCACGTGGCACCAAAGAAGCTGAGGTCTGGCTTTGCCGCTCTGCCGAGGCAGCCTGTTCGCCAAGAGCTGCTGCCCCTTCCCATGAGCGTGGCTAACTGGATCAAATCTGTGCTTACTCAGGGCTTGCCTCAGTTGAAGCGGAAGAGTGACCGTGAAGGGCAAGGTCTTCTGTCAGGTCTTCTTCCCTGCTGACACCTGGGGAGAGGGACACCTAACTTTAGAGCCTCAGCCCTGAAGGAAGCAGCTCCCTCTGGGAACCCCGCTCTACCTCCCAGGGGACCAGCCAGGTTAGAAAGTGGTAGACGAAAAACTCCACCCAGCAGCGAGTCATGAACCCTGTTGCCTGTTAGTGGAGCACATTAACCTAGCTGGGCTGACACATCAGGCCCCAATGCAAGAGGAAGCTCTTAGCCGTTATGTGATTGATGAACTGAGGGGGGTTGATAAGTAGGGGCTCCCCTCATCCGAGGAGGAGGACAGGACTGAGATGGGGAAGAGAGAGGGAGGGAGGGGACTTTGATCGAGATGTAACCTGAAAAAATAATTTTAAAAAAAGTGGTGCAGAGAGACTCGTCAGCATCTTCAGCCTTGGGCAGACACAGGGGAAGATGGACTGTGTGGCTGGAGTCCTGGCAGGACCTCACTAAGATCACCCACTTTACATTCAGGGTGAGCCTTCCTTTCACTTGTCCGGGGCAGGGGAGCAGAGGGTGGCACTGTGCTGTGGAAGACACTGGTGAACTCTTTATACCCGCAAGCCAGTTTTATATAGGTAAGATACATAAATGTATATAGAAAATGCATTTCATAGATTCCTTACAGCATAGCACCAAAACACATCCTCCGATTGCTACGACCCAGAGAGGGCTGTGATTGCCTTGTGACCAGCATGTGGGAGCTCGGACTTCTGTTTTCATGAGGTAGCAGTTTCAGATCTGAGCCTCCTCAGACCTAGGCCCTTTTCATCTTGGGTGGGACCTGAGCACATGGCAGAGCCTTTTGTGAGCCGGTGAACAGCTGGGCTTCAGCATGTGAGAGTGACAACTATTTCATGTGAGTCTCTGGTTCATGACGCCTGCCTGCCCATCTCCCTCACCACTAAGTCACTCTTGCATATCATTTTGTCCCTTTCCTCCCACAGAACAAATCAGGACTGCCAGGGGAAATGAGGGGCTTTTGCTATGCATACTATCTGGCCCTTCCTCCCCCTCCCAGGAAGCCACTCACCACTGCTAACTGTCCGTCTTTATCCTTATAGACTTGGTCCTCCACTCCAGTCTCAAAAGCTATCGTACCTTCTTTCCCAGGACTGATGCAAAACTGTAAACTTAAGATACAGCAAGTGACAAGTTACTGACATGCTTTTCAGTCTGTGAAAGGAACTCCCTCCGGAAGCTATCCCAGCTGATTGAACTCCTTTATTTCACTGTTGGCTACAGTTGGGAGGATGTCCTCACACTCAGACACTCGCATACTTCAGCAGTGTAGGTCTCTAAAGGCTGTTTGATGCATAGGTAATGGATAACAGCCTGCATGGTTCCTGCTGACGCTCACGGCCGCCCGAGGATTCCTCTGAGTTCATCAGAGTAGATGCACTCGCTCTCTACCTATGAAATCATCCATGAGGTTGCAAGAGCTGGCGGCAGAGAACAGTCCTCTGTCCAGGAGCAACTGTCTGGAACAGCAGCTGTGGGTGCCCGGCAGATAACAGGAGTCCACACAGTCTCACTGCCAGCCTTGTGCCTCAGGCATGCTGGGTAGCCTGAGCTCACTTGCCCTGCTTGGAAATGGAAACAGCTAAGGGGCAACTGGGAGAATGGAGAGTTCTGTCTCCATGCTAGTTCTTTTACCCCTCCACCCCCGAGAAACTAGCCCTTCTGCTGGGCCAATCCATAGGCACCTGTAGGACTATATCTGGGATTATAAATACCCATCCCGAAGGGGCGGTCCTGTGCCCTCTGGGCACACTGTGAGTGATAACGGGGTCCCCTGGAACATCAGCACCCCCTTTGAAAATCGAGGAAGGTGATGACTTAGGTCAGGAGAAAGGAGTATTCTCAGTACAGAGGCAAAGGTAGTCCCTGGAGCCTCTCAGCCCCAACTGGAGGACCCCCCACTTTTGTAGGAGGCAGATGGGGCTCATGCTGGCAGCCTTGTAACAGCTAATAGACCCCTACCTTCCTTGGACAACACGGACGACGTGCTCCTTCTTAGTCAGCATGGCGAGTTTAGTGGCCACCTCAAATATGTGCTCACACTGCAGGATGATGTCCCCCTGTGGAAGGGGTGGCGGCAGGCTTGGGGTGAGTGGTTTAACACGGAGATTCTGCAGCGTTCAGTTTAGGGAAGCAAGCTGCGTGGCTGAAACGGTCGACAGAGGCTGGGAGGCACAGTTACCTTTTGGTGTTTGTCTGCTGGTGAAACATGAATGACCAGGATTCCATCCCTCAGGCTGCTGGTGGAGACACCTGAGACAGTTCCAGAGTTTGGCATTAATAAAGAAAATGGGGCCTGGGGAGATGGCTGAGCATGAGGACCTGAGTTTGGATGCCCAGTACCCACATGAAAGTAAGACACAGCACGTGCGTGCATCTGTAACCTTAGGTGTGGGGTGGCTCCAAGGCTCAGTGAGTGACCCTGGGACCTCCATCTCAGAATGTAAGAGAGGCATCAGACACCCATTGACACTGCCCAGCGCTCACCTCTCAGCGCTGAATACTCTATCTTCTGCTTGATTCTGGAAAGCTCCACCATGTACACTGCTCTCAGAGTGAGGAGGAGTTGGCGCTGCCGTGCCTTGAAGCCTTTCCTGTCGTACTTGATGACCGGGACACCATACTGCAAGGTGTCTAGTGTCACCAGGAGGGGGAAGGCTACCTCACCAGAGGCAGCAGGGGACAGATCCTCTCCACTTGGAATCCCATCTGGCTTAGCTTTTACAAAAAAAGGCTTTTGCTTTGGTGCCCCATGCCCAGAGCTCCACCTTACTACTCAACCCCCTGAGGAAACAGACTGCAGCTCCAGCCTCCCAGGTCTGCTCTGAGAGGCCAGAAGAGGGAAGCAGAAGGAGACTTCTGTTCTTTCATGCTGCCTCTCTCCAGAACCAAGTAGGTGAGAGCAGCCACCAAGCACATGAGACGGGGCCTAACTCAACCCTCAGTCACCCTACAAGCCACATAGGATTGGCAGCGATGACCTGCCTGGGACCTGGGCTGCTAAGTTGAGAGACCAGTGTCAGTGCTGGGGTCGTGAGTCCATTGCTCTCACCAACATAGTGTCTCATGAAAAAGGTCCTGGCTACATCTGTTTCATAGAAAAGCAAACCAAGGTGATTTGGGTGGTGGGGTATGTGTGCGTGCGTGCGTGCGTTGACAGAATGCAGGAATGCAGTAGCCCTCCGTTGGCGAATGCCACCTGGTAATCTTAGTTAATGCCAGGGTGGCAGTGGGAGGCCCCCTGTGAGCCCAGCTGCACCCCTAGGTTTAAGCAGCACTTCTAGACACAGGAAAAACACGCCCTGGCCTCAGATATAATAAGGGTCTTGGTGGAGGCCACACACAATGCTGTACCTGGATTTTCTCACCACCAAGCTGTTGAAGCACTTTGGGATTTATGTCACCTTCATCTAGAAAAGGAACCAGAACAACAGGAGTCACCACCAGCCCTGTGAGGAGAGACCTGCTGCCTGTTGAGGCCTCAGCTGATCCCCGGCCCTCCCATGGCTTTTGCCAGAGAGCACACTTACCCAGCCGACTGCTGGCAAAAGGTTGGTTTAAGCTCTCTGCATAGCCTTCCTTCTTCCCCTTGAATATTTCACTCGTGACCACCTTTTGCTGCATCTGGTAACAACAGTTCAGAGCTTAGAGCAGGCGACCCTGGGCTGCTTTCAGACAGGAGCTTCATTACAAATGGCCTACATCTTACACTGATGGAGAGCGGGCTGGTACTTCTGTCGGTCCCCTTACTCACACATCCCCTTACTCACACTGGTTTTCTATGGAGGATGTTTCAGAGCTTCAATGAGCACCTCTCCTAATCAGAGCTCTGAAACTCCAGCCCAGAGGCAGCTTGCAGCCTGCTGCTTGTGTTTGCAAGTAAAGCTTTATTGGGCACAGCTATGGCATTCATGTTTACATATCTGTGACTGCTGCTTGTCATAGCAACAGAACAGGAACAACAGGGCATGTGGCCCAGACAGCCTCAAAGATGAACTCTGCAGCCCTTTACAGAAGACTACAGGTAAGAATCCTCTAGCACAGGGAATCCCACCTCCTGTGGCACAGGGGCCATCTGGATTCTGTTCCCATGGTAACAACACAAGGATGCTGATTGTAGCAGCTGATAGTCCTCAACAGCGCTTCCAGTCATGGGAACAGTGTGACCCTTGGCTCATGGGCAGATGGTAAAAGTCGACTTAGTGCTAATAATCCGACATGCAAGGCTGCTCCCCACCACCATGCACATGCCATGTGTCTTTCATCCTACCATAGCTTTCCTCTCAGCTGACACTCCCCGGCAGTACTTCCGAACAAGGTTCCTCATGCACATCTTCCTGAGCAGATCGGAAGCCTGTGTGGAGAACACCCTTTGTTCTCACCTCACTCTCTGCCTTGAACAGCATTTAAGCCAGGATATGGTGGTCTGATTTAAGTGAGACATCAGCATCTTACACTCAGGGCAGCTAGCCTTCTGGTCACCTGCCAGCAGGTGACACTAGATTTTGCTAAAGGGGAGCCTGAAGCAATGAGACCAGGAATCTTAAAATAGCCACCACTGTAGAGTAGCAGTTCTTAACCCGTGGGTTGTGACCCTTTGGGGGTCAAATGACCCCTTCATAGGGGTCACATATCAGATATCCTGCATCTCAGATATTTACATTATGATCCGTAACAGTAGCAAAATTACATTATGAAGCAATGATACTTTTATGGTTGGGGTCACCACAACATGAGGAACTGTATTAAAGGGTCACAGCATTAGGAAGGTTGAGAACCAGCTCTAGAATATTCCTCGTGGAACCCGTATCAGTCACTTAGCTTTAACACTGCTACATCGTGGTTGGAAATCATTCACTCTCATATATTTGTGACCTCAATGCTTGGATACTGAAGTAGGAAGGTTACAAGTTCAAGGCCAGCCTGGGTTATATATTAAAACCTGATTTTAAAAAGAGTAAACAGGTGTCTGTTGGTTTTATAACCTACTGATGAATGCTGAGTCATTCCATTTCTTGTGAGACACTGTCGCAAATAAAGCAGCCCTTTTGAAAAGCAGCCTCAGCCGGGCGGTGGTGGCTCACGCCTTTAATCCCAGCACTTGGGAGGCAGAGGCAGGCGGATCTTTGTGAGTTCGAGGCCAGCCTGGTCTACAAAGCGAGTCCAGGACAGCCAGAGATATTCAGAGAAACCCTGTCTCGAAAAACCAAAAAAAAAAAAAAAAGAAAAGCAGCCTCATTGAGCCAAAGGACACAGACACAGAAGGTAAGCTCCCGGTGCCCACATCACAAAATGTCAACATCCCACTTCCCACTCACATTTTCCAGGATGCCCGGAGGCCTCAGCCAGCTCTTGTCCAGCACACTCTTGGGCACATGGTAACGAAGATTCAAGATGTAACTCTTCCTCACGAGCAGTAAAAACTCCTCATTGTCAGGACAGAGGGGTTTGTCACGGTTGATAAAACCCTTGACGAACCTCAGGAGGAAAGTGGCAAAGGTGATTCACACAGCCACACAGGCCAGGAACCAGCGATGTGGCACCCCACCCCTACCACGCCTGCCCCCGCAGCGTGTTCTGTTCCACCCACACTGCTTTCTGTTTTAACTGGCTTGAGTTAGTTGCCAGTTAAAAAATGAGCAACATTAGCTGGGCGGTGGTGGCGCACGCCTTTAATCCCAGCACTTGGGAGGCAGAGGCAGGCGGATCTTTGTGAGTTCGAGGCCAGCCTGGTCTACAAAGTGAGTCCAGGACAGCCAAGGATACACAGAGAAACCCTGTCTCGAAAAACCAAAAAAAAAAAAAAAATGAGCAACATTTCATAAAAGCCAGACTTCAGCTTTCCCTGAAGAGAAAGGGTGGCCACACTGACTGGGCTTATCAGCTGGCCTTCTGAAGTGGCCTGCAGTCCCCACAGCAGCTTATCTGGTCTTCATTTGTGATACTTGCTTACTTTCCCTGCCTGGCTCTGGAAGTCACTAAGGGAGATTACAGCACTCAACTGAGCTGAGACCTAACAGTTGAGATTCAGAGCAGAGCGACAGCTGGATTCCCAGCATGCTCTGAGGGCAGATCTTTCTGTACAAACCAAAACCACAGCTGGAGAGATGGCTCTGTACACTCGCTGTTCAGTCACAAGGGCTGAAGTTCAGATCTCAGCACCCATGGCAGGCAGCTCCAGAGAGCCAGCGCCCTCTGCTGGAATGCGCTCACGCGTGCACACACCCATTTGCAAAGACGCCCCACCCCCCCCCCCCCCAACCACCACCACCATACACACACACACCAAAACCCCACCAAGCCCGTGGCCACATTGCAGCACGCTGGTCCCCATGGTGCTAGACCTTACCTCCGTATGATCTGCACCGCCCACTTTCTCCTCTTGATCTCCTTCCGAGCCAGGACTCCACGCCAGTGAGCTTCTAACCTGGTGGCTGAAAGAGTCCACTGCTGGCATTAGAAGGTGGGACAATCATGCAGAAATACCGAAGGCTTTTCCAGAAGGATCCACCCACTCGGCACATGTCTACCCACCAGAGGGTTCTGCTGGTCCCCGAGGTGCAAAGTGGGGGGCGTGCCACACCTGCTACTCAGAGCCCCGGGCACCAGGTGACAGCAGAGGCTGACAGAACCTTGGCAGAAGCTGGAGGTTACAGGGGGGACCGTCCTGAGGTCTTTGTGGGGACTACACGAGGCATAGAGACCAGTCTCAGTGCTGACTTTCAGTTGCCACATTCAGAGATGGAGGTTCATAAACAGGGACATGAAAAGTTAGGTCCTGGCTTGTCTCCTGTTTTAATTTTTTCTTTCTTTTCTTTTTTTTTTTTTATGTGGTTCTTTGGGTTTTCAAAATGCCTTTTCTTCCAAGGTCAGCAGTGTTTCTACTTGAGAACAGGCAACTGAAAATAACACATTCCAGCGCTCAGAGCCCAGGGGCTGGCAGACTGTGGTCTGAAAACCAGCTGCCCATTCATATAAAAGTTTTATTGCAACCCAGTTAAATCTACTTGTTCACATACTGCCTAGAGCAATTCTAAGACAACAGTGGCAGAGTTGAGTATCTGTGGAGACTGTAACTGTATAGATTAGAAATACTCCCGTCTTACTGATCTCTATCATAAAAGAACAGTATACAGCTTTGAAAAGAAATAAATATATAAATTTCCTGGTTGAATTTGAATCTCTTGGTTCAAAAACAATTCAGAGAATAAAAATCCACCCACAAAAGACCAACACTTGTCAAACTATGCTAGACAGTAAAACTATGAAGAAAAATGTAAGAATTGCAAAATTGAACAGAAAGTATAAGAAATGAGAGGTGGGAACATGGCTTGAAAATGTGATTCCGGGCTAGAGAGCTGGCTCAGCGGTTAAGAGCACTGCCTGGTGCTCTTCCAAAGGTCCTGAGTTCAATTCCCAGCAAACACATGGTGGCTTACAACCATCCACAATGTGATCTGGTGCCCTCTTCTGGAATGCAGGTGTACATGCAGATAGAGCACACATATGCATAAAATAAATCTTTAAAAAAAGAAAAAGAAAATGTGATTCCAGGCTGGGTGTGGTGGTGCACACCTTTAATCCCAGCACTCGGGAGGCAGAGGCAGGCAGATCTCTCTGAGTACGAGGCCAGCCTGGTCTACAAAGTGAGTACATGACAGCCAGGGCTGTTACACAGAGAAACCTGGTCTCGAAAAAACAAAAAGAAAAATGTAATTCCAAAGGAGTTTCAAGGAAATTACCAACAGGGGCTGGGCTGGTGAGGTGGTCAAGGGCTTCACTCTGCAAGCATGAGGACCCGAGTTCGAATCCCTGTACCCACACAAAAAGCTGGGCATGGCAAGCACATGGCTGTGATCTCAGTGCTAGAGGATGGGAGTGGGGGCAGAGGATCGCTGGGACTTGCAGTCAGCTCCATGTGAGATTCCCTGTCTCAAAAACATGGTGAGGAGAGAGAGAAGATGGCCAACATTGACCTCCAGCTTCCACAAGCACAAGAGCGTGTGTACCGAACACACATTATTTACACATGGCCACGTAAAACCTGTGCATAGAACATGTGTAGGGCAATGATGTGGCCTCAGAACTAGGCACGAGGCAGCCCCAGACAGAGGTGTAACAATGGGGCGGGCAGAGCTGAGAAGGGCTCGTCCTGCCCAGTCCTTACCTGCTTGTCTCTTCCTCGTGTATTCTCTCCTTCCTAGGCAGCCTTTGTATGTGGCTTGGATTCTTGAAACTGAAAATAAAATGAAAGTTTTGGTGAATTGGCTTCTGTGTCTTTGATCGTGATTTGCAGAAGCAGGATCAACCGCCGGGGTGGGCCTCGAGAGCCTGCAGTGGAAGCATGCTCAGGGAGCTAACGGTGTTGGAGAGACAGGAGCAGCTGGTTCCATCAGGCCTGGCTCCCAGACACACTTCCACAGGATGAGGAAAAGGCACAGAATAAGAATGCCCAGTTCATAGATCATCCTCACAACCCTCAAGAACCCACCTACAAGGCAGGAAGGACATCGGCACATCTCAAAATTGGCATGCAGGCGCACATGGAGATGTCTAGTGGCTTCAAGATGGCATCAACCCCCACAGCTGAACCCCAAGAACTTCCCGCAGCTCTAGCCTTCATCCCACCAAAGGCCAAGTTCACAGAGGGCCCTACACACGAGCAACAGCACATCCTCTAGGAAGCCTGGCTAAGCTGCTGCCAGAGGAGTGGCTCAGTGGTAGAGAGCTTGCCTAGTGTGTGCAATCATCAAACCCTGAAACCAGGCAGGCCCAGGTTCAAGCCCCACCTCTGCAGCTGAGGCTACGATACTCAGCAGCTTATGGTGCCTCTATGTCCCAGCTTCCACAAACATGAAGCGGGAGCGGCAGTACCTACTCACAGGCTTGTTATGGGAACACAGCTATTGGCCAGGGACTCAGTGCACGTGGCAGAGAGCAAGGACCCCAGCTGCTCGGGGTGCACCACACTTACGCCACCTTAGGTTCCCAGTTAGAGAAGTACCTGGTCCCCCATCCAACAACTGCCGCTTGCTATCTGAAACCCAACCTTTTTAATTATTAAACACTTATTTATTAATAACTGTATTCACTTATAAACATACACTTAACTACTAACCCTACAAATGCCTACAACCTCTATTACCTACCCACTAAACCTATTGATAACTATTACAACTATTTTCATAACCTTTTAGAAGGATACAGTCTCTGGGGCAGGTCCTCAGTCATCAGGAACAGTCTCTGGGGTAGACCCTTTAATGCACTTAGCAGTCTTTCTTCTGGAATATCTCAGATGTAGATTCGTCAGGATAAATTGGCTATGGCGGTTTCACCTTAAATAAGGCTTGAGGCTTTCTTCTCTCTGGGAGACCCCAGCCGTCTGTAGGCCAACTTATTTCCTTTGTATCAGCAACTCTGCCACTCTGCCTCAGTCTTTAAAGCCGCCAAAGTTTTGTTCAGGCCACTGTTCGGACAGTTCAAACCCCTCTAGGCAAAAGCTGAGCCACAGGGTTTAGTCCTTGGCCTTTTGCTGTCTTGCTGAGGCTTTCTCTGTTCACCAGCTTCTTTCTGCCTCAGGGAGATCTGGCCATCAGTCCACCAGCACTTTCTCCATCAGACAATACAAACTACTCGTGTCCTTTCTAGCTTGAGGACTCTCTAGCATTGGAGCTCTGTAGCATGGGCCCCCTCTTGGCTCCATCCACTTGTCCTTAAATAGGATCTTTGTTCCACCTGCTTCAGCTTAATCTGGGCTCTGCCCACTTAGCAGCTGAAAACAATGCCAGGCCATAAGCCTTGTTTTTAGTCCATAGAGATTCCCCACGTTTCACCTGACTTCATCCTTGCTTTTAGTCCATAGATTGATAAGCTAATTGCCCACAGCCAAGTTGATCTTCATGCCCCGGATTAAGAGACTGTATCAGAAACCCCTAGATATTTACTAAATCTAATTTATCTAAGATAATCTATCTTCCCTTACAGCTATTCACAAGAACACCCTGGCTGCCGGCTTTGAAAGTACACCTGTTACCATCAGATACACAAAAGAAGTGGTGAAGCCTGAGCTGAGGGGCTGGTCCCCATGGCTTTACATGTCAGTGTGCATAAGGGCACAGACATGGAATTGGACACCCGGACAGGTAGCTATCTGCGCCTGCCCTCGGAGCCCATATGTCTGTTCAGGGTTATCCCATCCTAATCTCATAATCCCACACCTTTGTCCCTGGTCCTGAAGTGAGGCCTTCTAACACATCAGACACCATGTTTAAGGTTCTTCCCCGTCCTGGTTAAATTTGGTCATTTCTCTTGAAACCGGACATGAAGAATGTCATACCTAATTGATGCTTACTAAACTCAAAGGCATCTTCAGTAGCAAACAGGGTTCTGGGGAAGCGGATGAATATTTTGGTTCTAGAAGCGAAAAGAAACAATTATCTGATTGGTCAGTTGCCACACATGATAGCTGAGAAACCCCCGCCTCCACTGCGTGTCCATCAGAACTTTAGAATGTGACCCTGGGTTGGGGGACGGCTGCCTTTGCAGGTGTGTGATTAAAATAGGGGTAGAGGGGAGACAGGAGATTAGAGTACACCCTAAACCCAGTTCAGTGTTCTCTTCATAAGAGCTAGGAAAGGACATGGGACCAAGCAGACAACGGTGATGCTACCAGCTAAGGGAGGCCAGGAGCTGGCAGGACTTCAGGAGTTGGCTGAAGACCCTCCAGATGGAGCCTGGACCCTGGGCTGTGAGAGGTTCATTTCTGCTGTTGTGACTTACTGTGTAGCCGTAGGGAGCAAATCTACCATGCAACCTGAAGTTGCTTACAGCTTTGCTTCTGGGCCTTCAGGTGGGGTGACAAGGGGCATCACCTGCACCAACTACACGGCACCTTGTGCTGGACACTTCCCAGAGCAGCTACTGAGAGGGCAGTAGCACGCTTTGCCCTGAGACGCCAATTCCAGGGCTATAGAAAGGGGATATAGATTTGTGTGGCCCTCTCAGGGAAGTGAATGGATTAGCGAAGCTGAAAAAGAGAGACCAGCTTGGCCAGAGGCTACACAGGCCAGGCCGGAGCTGGCAGGTAGTTTATTGGGAGATCCCTGAAGCAGGCAGGCCCTGCTGTCTGCAAACTGGTCTTCTTGGGGCTTGGACACAGTTTTTTGTTTTTTTTTTTTTCAGCCATGCTATCTTTGACCAAAATTACTAAGAGTACAGACCCAAGCCATCCTGGTTAATCCGACCGAGTGCCTGAAAGCTTAAAACACACGGGGAAGCTCTCAGCTCCAGGATACTGCGTCCCTACCATGGAACTAATATCCTAGAATACCATTATGGGATACTAAGAATGAACCAAGATGAAGTTAGCACTCTGCGGGCTGCTGTGCTCAAGTTTGAGTACTGAGAGAAGCTGGGCCAGCACAGGCAGGGCCCCTCACTGGGCCCCTCTTCAAGTTGTAGGCAGAGGCTCCACCCATTGGTGGAGCCAGGCTTAGAACACTCTGGGATTCTCATGGTAACCACTAAGCTACATTTAAAGTTTGTAGGTAGAAGAACTGGCATGCAAACCAAGTCTCCAAAAAAGCCCAAAAAACAAAACACACACACACAAGGCAGCATCAGGCATGATCCATATCAGTACCAGACCAACTGTTGTTGGCCTGCCTGCAGCCATGGACACCTGTGAGTGGGAATTTTTATGTGTTTTTCTTTTTTTTTTTTTTGGTTTTTCGAGACAGGGTTTCTCTGTGTAGCCCTGGCTGTCCTGGACTCAATTTATAGACCAGGCTGGCCTCGAACTCGCAAAGATCCGCCTGCCTCTGCCTCCCAAGTGCTGGGATTAAAGGCGTGCGCCACCACTGCCCGGCTTGTGTTTTTCTTTTTTAAAGTTCAGGTTTTTTTTTCTTTTAGTTGTCAGTGAGAACTTCGTAGATGACAACACTGGACCTCCATGTCAAAGGCTGGACATGCCTGCTCCCTGCAGGTCAGCACACGAGCAGGGAAGAAACGGTTTGGGGGGGTTTCCTGGCCACTTACTTTCCCAACTTGTAGTCCTGAGGTTGGTAGCCAATATACTTGATCAGCCGCTCGACACCCTCTCCTGGGGGTCCGTGCCAGTGTGGCCAGGTGTCTGGGCACAATGACTTGTACCTGCCGGGAGGGGAGTGATGGGGTGGTGTTAAACATTCTAAATGTTAATTGGTCCTGTTTGCTGTCTGTTACTTAATTGACTCTGATTCGTTAAATAAATGCTGAGGCCTGGCGATTGGGCAAAAACAGAGATAGGTGGGACTAAGGTTCAAAGGGGGGGGGGCGTTGATAGGGAGGATTTTGGGAAGAAGGCCAGAGGAAAGCCAGGAGCAGACAAGGAGGACATGCCATGGGGTAGATTAAAGAAGATCCTTCCACGAGGCCTGAAACATCGGCTTAGCGTGGAGAATAATAGTCCAAAGGGACGTATGTATAGTATATATGGGGTCATATTCGGGTAATAGAATTATGAGCTAGCTTAGATGGGCTAGGGTTGCACAACCCAGGCCTAGGCTTGATAAGATCCACATGGTGTCTGTGTGTATTCATTTATAATGGCGGGTTAAGGATTTACATTGCCGACCAATTAAAGATAATATGAATACTGGATAAATAGTTTAATTAGCTGGTTTTTTTTCTACAGGGGAGAAGGACATACAGAGCCACCAGGACACCCAACACTGCCCTCCACACCCCTCCAGTGGTCTCCTGGACCCCTTGTAGTGTATCAGCCACTCATAGTGTAGTTGTCTCAGCAATACATTCAAAGCAAGAAAGAAATGAAAGTGGTTCATACAGCAGAGCCATCACTGGATACTCGGCCAAGTGAGCCAGCCCCACTCCAGGTACATATTCCCGGGGTGCATCCCGTGTCCACATGACCTCCTGCAGCACTGTTCATAACTGCCCAAAGTGGGCCAGCCAGGCAGGCAACAGATGTGCTCATGCACAGGGAGTTAAAATGCCATGCTTGGGACTCTTAAGGTTTCATGTGAGCGTGTGTGCACACTGGAGCATGTTTACATGTATGGGGGCACCAGAGGGCATGGGCATGTATGCACATGTGGTGTGCGAGTGCGTGCTTGCATGCGGGCATGTGTAGGCCAGAGGCTGGGTGTCTCTCTTCACTGTTCACTGAGGCAGGGCTCTCACTGAACTCACAGTCTGCTGATCTGGCTAGTCTAGCGAGCCAGCTGGCCATGGGAATCCTACGTGCTGGGGTTACAAGTGGGCTGTCAGGCCCACCTAGCACGTATGTGAGTGTGTGCTGGTGATCAGAACTCTGGTTTTCACACTTGCATAGCAAGTGTATCTTCACTCCCTTCTCCACTTCCCCCCTAAGCCATCTCCTCTCTAGCTCCCTAATTTTTTTTTTTTTTGAGACAGGGTCAGAGCTTGCTATGTAGACCAGGTTGGCCTCAAACTCACAGAGATCTGCCTGCTGTGATTAAAAGTGTGAATCACCACACCCACCTGGAAAAGATTTCTTTCAGAATAACTTTGGTTCTGGTGTTGGCTTTATTCGATCCCAAAGCATAGCATGGAGCCCCCTTGAAGTCAGCCACACTCCTTACCCAGCAGGTAGCCTGGCACACTCCCTTTTTATATGGGCTTCTCTGCGTTCATTCTCACATGTCCCTCCCACCAGAAAATGAACATTAGGACAAGGAAGTGTTACCCTGCCCGTTGGATGGCTCAGGAGGCATTCACAGTATCGGTGGGAGAAGGAGGCATCTGCAATGCAGTGGGAATTGAACAGACACAAAACATGGCAGAAACGTTAGGGGTGTGTGTGTGTGTGCGTGTGTGTGCATGTGCGTGCATGTATGTGCGTGTGTGTGTGTGTGTGTGTGTGTGTGTGTGTGTGTGTGTGTCTGTGGTGGGTGACAGAAATCTCAGGTGTATGTTGAGGATGCAACTGAGAACCACAGGGAAAGGGCAATGGGAAATGTTCTGTCGTCCCTGTGGTGCTTAAACCCAAAAGCGGCTCATAATGGGTTGAATGGTCTGACACAGCCAACAGTGGCAGCATTTTGATGTATAAAGATGGCCACTTTGGGATGCTTACCCAAGAGGGCATTGCCATCGGTGTAGAGCAGTCATGTGCTGCCCATCCCCAAAGAAGTCACTGTGAGTGCGGCATTAAACCTTCATAAACACCTGACACTTTACCCCTGCTGTGGGTGAAGGAACAGGTCACATCTGTGAGGCTTGGGGAGAATTCCAACCGGTCTGGGGTTTCGAAGCCGGCGCCTCCGTGGCGTCTTCTCCATCACCCCACTGCCCTTCATGGCCCAGGACAGATGCACTAACCCTTCAGGGAGTCTTAGTGCACCCCCTTAGCAGCAGGTCTGAGGACCCAGCCTCTCCCCCAGACTACAGGAAGCTCAGTTAGGGCTGAGCTAACTATTAGTGAACTCGACAGAAGATGGGAAACTGGGCCCTGGTTTTGCAGGAGAACAAACTTTAGTGACCTGTGTTTTCATGGCCCTTGCTCTTCAGATCTAATTCAGCTCCCTAGGGAATGCTATCTGTTGACCATGCTGTCTCCCAGAGGCCAGCTTGAAGGACTGGGGCTCAACAAACTCAACTCACCTCTGCAGGAAATGCTCGTACTTGCGCCTGTAGGCGAAACCTGCCCTCCGCACACGCAGGTGCTCCATTAGTCCCAAGTACTTGATCTGATGGCTGATGAGGAAGTCGTCAAACTTGCCTTTGGAGAAACAAAAGACAGAGTGACTGGAAATGCTCTGTTGGCTCCACTTAAATGGAGGCCGGGTCTAGCCACAGAAGCCTGTTACTAGGCCTCAGCTGTGGAGGGATTTGGTAGGAAATTCTAGTTTCTCCTGACATGCGGCCTGGACTCTTGAGTGGCAACAACTGGCTGACTGGGGTACTGTTGGCACGTCTCTAGGGAGAACAAGCTCCAGGCCCCGTCACCCTTTCCACTAGGGTGTCACTTGCCTGGGTTTCCTTCCACAGCGTAGGACAGCTGTAAAGTGCCCTAGTCACAGATCATTTTGGGAGACTGTTCACTGCCATAGAGAACTCTCCTGCCGTGAGTCACTTTGATTCATGTCACCTTGGACACTGAACCGTGCTTCCTCTGGACCATCAAAGGAGTTCCTCTCCATACGTGCCCTTTTTTCCTTTCTACTTTGTTTTTTGTTTTTTTCTTTTTATCCTCCTGCCCTCAACAGCCCCCAGCCTGGCTCTGCCTCCTGAGTGCTACAGTTAAAGGTGTGCCATCCTGCCCAGCCTTTTTCTAAAGTTTTATTTTACTTTTAAGATTGTGTGTGTGTATACGTGCATGTGTGCATGTGTATGTGTTGCCCTAAGACCTCAGGAGAGCGAATTGGATCCTAAATATGGAGCCATAATTACAGCAGTTGTGAGCCACCTGACACAGGTGCCAGGAATCAAACTCGGGTGTGTGTGTGGTATGTGCATGCACACACGAGTGTGCACACGATCATATGGGCAAAAGTGTATATGGAGGTAAGAAGACAACCTCAAGTGTTCTATCTTGCTTCAGGTAGGATCCTGGTTGTTTTCTGTTGGGTGCTGGGACCCCAGGCTAGCCCCCAGGCTAACCAGGAATTCTGTCTCTGCCACCCACCTCTCCATAGAAGCACTGGCAATACAGATACAGAACACTGTGTCTGGCTCTATGTGGGTGCTGGGGATTTGAACTGAGCTCCTCATGCTTGGCAAGGCAAGCGTTTAACCCAGTGAGGCCTCTCCCAGCCCCTGTTGTTGAGAAGGAAGAGAGTTCATGTCCCGGTCAAGGCTGTGGTGGCCTTGAAGTTCTTAAGCATGACCGCCCTGCTTTGCTCAGGGCTCAGTGGTGGGTGACTCACTGGGCTCCTTCCCCTCGTTGGGCTTGATGCAGCGGATGTATGAAGGCTCCTTGGAGATGAGAATTTCCAGGAGGCTGCTCAGGCTGTTCTTAAACTGAGTTCCAACCTGTGCAGCGAGAGAACACACTGAGTACACACCCCTGCTTCCGCTGGACTCTGGAGACAGAGCAGGGCCTGAGGCGCAGCCCCTGAGGCCCGAACTCCACCTGTTAGTGTTTTGTCCACTGCCTGGTGGCTGTGGATGTCCTGTCCCTGGAAGGTCAGTTCCCACTGCTTTGGGGGTTGCTGAGATAAGAGCCATTGGCTTCTCAGGCACAGGAAGATTTTCCTAACTGAAAGAGTGAGAGGAAACTCAGAGAAACATGGTAAGAGAGGCTGGGGCTGTTGCTCGGGAGAGCGCTGTGCATGAGACATTAGGTTTCTTGCTCAGCATCAGCCAGGCTCTTAGCTGTTGTGACTGGGGTCTGAGATGTCCCTCAAAGACCCATGTACTGAAGCCGTGGTTCTTCAATGTAGCACCTTTTACAGCATTGGCGGGCTCTGGCCTCATTGAAATCACTGATACAGTGAGAACCCACTGGTGCTGGGGGTACTGGGTTCTTTTGGAGGGCAGTTCTTTAGGGGGTTGGGCTTTTTAAAGGTGGGGCCTACTGGGATGAAGTAAGTGACTTAGGCTGTGCTTTGAAACATGTATTTCCCCTCAGTCTCTCCACATACCTTCCCTGCTAAGGGTACACTGTGCCACCCACAACAAGAGGCCATGGGGGGCAATTGCCACAACCAGTAATCTAATAATCAGCTTTTAGATTGTTTTCCTCAAGGATTTTGTCACAGGGCAAGCAAGCTGACTCACACAGGTGGAGCATCTCATGGAACCAGGGCTCCACTGGGTCCAGGCCCCCTCTGTCCCCTCCTTTAGGTTTTCTTTTTTTTAATGTTTATTTATTACCTCAGGTTACATCTCCATCACAGTACCCTACTTCCATCCCTCCCAGTCCCAACCTCCCACCCTCTACCCCCTATCCCTTCCAACCCACTCCTCTGGAGTGGAGTGTCCCTACATATCAGTCCCCCGCCCCAGTTCAGCAGTCATACGAGGGCCAAGAGCCTCCTCATACACTGGGGGCAGCACCACTAGGGCAAAGTATCTCATGGACAGGTAACAAAGTCTATGTTCATATTCCCTGTGGTGCATTGGTTGTAGTATAGTTAATCCTGTACTATATGGCTAAAATCTGATTATAAGTGAATAGATGCCATGTGCATCCTTCTGAGCCTGGGTTAGCTCACTCAGGATAAGCTTCTCTAGTTCCATCCATTTGGGTACAAACTGCATGATTTAGTTGTTTCTGATGGCTGAGTAGTATTCCATTGTGTAGATGTACCACAGTTTTTTTTTTTAATCCATTCCTCAGTTGAGGTACATCTGGGTTGTTTCCACTAACTATTACAAATAAGGCTGCTATAAACATAGATGAGGAAACTTCCTTGTGGTTTGGTGAGGAATCATTTGGATGTATACCCAGAAGTGGTATGACTGGGTCTTGAGGTAGAGCTACTCTAAGTTTTCTAAGATATCGCCATACTGACCTCCATAGTAGTTGCACAAGCCTGCACACCCACCATCAGTGGAGGAGTGTCCCCCTTTCTCCACAACCTCACCAGCATGTGCTGTCATTTGAGTTTTTGATCTTAGCCATTCTGACAGGTGAGATGGAATCTCAGAGTCGCCTTGAGTTCCATTTCTCTGATGATTAAGGATGGTGAGCATTTCTTCAAGTGTCTCTCAGCCATTAGGGATTCCTCCTTTGTGAATTCTGTTTAGCTCTGTTCCCCATTTTTTGATTGGATTATTTGGTTTCTTGGTGTTTAAATTCTTGAGTTCTTTGTAGATTTTGGATATTAGCCCTCTGTCAGATGTGGGGTTGGTGAAGATTTTATCCCAGTCTGTTGGTTGCCGTTTTGTTCGTATGACAGTGTCTTTTGCCTTACAGAAGCTTTTCAGTTTCATGACGTCCCATTTATTGATTGTTGGCCTTAGGTCCTGAGCTGTTGGTGTTCTGTTCAGGAAGTTGTCACCTGTGCTGATGAGTTCAAGGGTTTTCCCCACTTTTTCTTCTAATAGATTTAGTGTGACAGGGCTTATGTTAAGGTCTTTGATCCACTTGAACTTAAGTTTTGTGCAAGGTGATAAGTATGGGTCTAATTTCATTCTTTTACATGTCAGCATCCAGTTAGACCAGCACCATTTATTGAAGATGCTGTCCTTTTTCCATCATATGGTTTTGGGCTTCTTTGTCAAAAATTAAGTGACCATAGCTGTGTGGGTTCATTTCTGGGTCTTCAATTTGATTCCATTGATCCACTGGTCTGTTTCTCTACCAGTACCATGCTGTTTTTATTACTATTGCTCTGTAGTACAGCTTGAAATCTGGGATGGTGATGCCGCCAGATTTTTTTTTATTGTACAGGATTGATTTAGCTATTCTGGGTTTTTTGTTATTCTATATGAAGTTGAGAATTGCTTTTTCCAGGTCTATAAAGAATTGTGGTGGTATGTTGATAGGAATTGCATTGAATCTGTATATTTGGCAGGATAGCCATTTTTATTATGTTGATCCTACCTATCCATGAGCATGGGAGAACTCTCCATCTTCTGATTTCTTCTTCAATTTCTTTCTTCAAGGACTTGAAGTTCTTGTCATACAGGTCTTTCACTTGCTTGGTTAGAGTTACCCCCCAAGTATTTTATATTGTTTGTGGCTATTGTGAAGGGTGTTGTTTCCCTAATTTCTTTCTCAGCCCATTTAATTTTTTGTATAAAGAAGGGATTCTGATTTTTTAAAATTAATTTTGTATCCAGCCACCTTGCTAAAGGTGTTTATCAGCTGTAAGAGTTCTCTGGTGGAATTTTTGGGGTCGCTTATGTATACTGTCATATTGTTTGCAAATAGGGATAATTTGACTTCTTTGTTTCCAATTTGTACCCCCTTGATCTCCTTTAGCTGTCTTATTGCTCTAGCAAGAACTTCAAGTACTATGTTGAAGAGATATGGAGAAAGTGGGCATCCTTATCTTGTCCCTGAGTTTAGAGGAAATGCTTCAAGTTTCTCTCCATTTAATTTGATGCTGGTTACTGGCTTGCTGTATATCACCTTTATTATTTCTAGGTATGGACCTTGTATGCCCATTCTTTCCAGGACTTTTAGCATGAAGGGGTGTTGGAGTTTGTCAAATGCTTTTTCAGCATCTAGCGAGATGATCATGTGGTTTCTTTCAGCTTGTTTATATGGCGAATTACGTTGATGGATTTTGGTATGTTGAACCATCCCTGCATTCCTGAGATGAAGCCTACTTGATCATGGTGTTTGATACTTTTGATGTGTTCTTGGATTCGGTTTGTATTTTATTAAGTATTTTTGCATCTATGTTCATGAGGAAAACTGGTCTGAAGCTCTCTTTCTTTATTGGGTCTTTGTGTGGTTTAGGAATCAGTGTGACTATGGCCTCATAGAATGAGTTTGGCAGTGTTCCTTCTGATTCTATTTTGTGGAAGAGTTTGAAGAGTATTGTTATTAGCTCTTCTTTGAAGGTCTGGTAGAATTCTGTGCTGAAACCATCTGGCCCTGGGTTTTTTGTTTGTTTGTTTGTTTGTTTTTTGTTTTTGGCTGGGAGATTTTTATTGACTGTTTCTATTTCCTGAGGAGTTATAGGGCTGTTTAATCTGTTATCATGTTCTTGATTTAGCTTTGGTAGGTGGAATCTATCAAGAAAATTGTTCATTTTGCTTAGGTTTACAAATTTGAGGAGTACAGATTTTTAAAGTAGGACCTAAAGATTCTCTGGGTTTCCTCAATGTCTGTTGTTATTTCTCCCTTTTCATTTCTGATTTTGTTGATTTGGGTTTTTTCCCTCTGCCTTTTAGTTAACTTGGCTAAGGGTCTGTCTATTTTGTTGATTTTCTCAAAGAACCAACTCTTGGTTTCATTGATTCTTTGTATTGTTCTTTTTGTTTCTAAGTTGTTGATTTCAGCCCTAAGTTTGATTATTTCCTGCCTTCTGCTCCTCTTAGGAGTGTTGCTTCTTTTTTTCCAGTTCTTCTGGTTCAGTTCTTAATTCGCTAATATGAGCTGTCAAGATTTTCTTTTTGAAGGCACTTAGTGCTATGAACTTTCTCATAGCACTGCTTCATTGTGTCCCATAGGTTTGGGTAAGTTATGCCTTCATTGTTGTTGGATTTTAAGAAGTCTTTGATTTCCTTCTTTATTTCTTCCCTGACCCAGTGGTCATTCAGTAGAGAGTCGTTCAGTTTCCACGAATGTGTAGATTTTCTGTTACTGCTGTTGTTGTTGAAGTCTAGCTTTATTCCATGGTGGTCTGATAAGATGCAAGGAGTGATTTCAATTTTCTTACATCTGTTGAGGCTTGCTTTGTGTCCAACTATATGGTAAATTTTGGAGAAGGTTTCATGCAGTGCTGAAAAGAAGGTGTATCCTTTGTGTTTGGGGTAAATGTCTGTAGATATCTGTTAGGTCCATTTGGTTCATGACCTCTGTTAGACTCATTATTTCTGTTTGGTTTCTGTCTCAATGACATGTCCCTTGTTGTGAGTGGGGTGTTGAAGTCTCCCACTACTAATATGTGGGGATAAATGTGAGTTTTAAGCTTTAGAAGAGTTTCTTTTACAAATGTGGGTGCCTTTGTATTTGGGGCATAGATATTCAGTATTGAGATGTTGTCTTGATGAATTTTTCCTTTAATGAGTATGTAGTGCCCTTCCCTATTTTTGATTAACTTCAGTTGAAAGTCTATTTTATTTGATATTAGGATGGCTACTCCAGCTTGCTTCCTGGGCCTGTTTGCTTGGAAAACCTTTTTCCAGCCCTTTACTCTGAGGTAGTGTCTATCTTTGTTAGTGAGATGCGTTTCTTGTATGCAGCAAAATGTTGGGTCTTGTTTATGGATTCATTCTGTGAACCTGTGTCTTTTTACTAGGGAGTTGAGTCCATTGATGTTGATGGATATTAATGACCAAAGGTTATTTCCTGTGATTTTGATGTAGGTGGTGGTTGTGTGTTTCTTTCGGTTAGCTGCAGTGGAATTTTTTGCTTCCTCTGTTTTCTTGGGTGTCGTTATCTTCACTGGGTTGGAATTTTCCTTCTAGGATTTTCTGTAGGGCTGCATTTGTGGGTAGATAATGTTTAAATTTGATTTTGTCATGTAATAGCTTGTTTTCTCCATCTATGTTGATAGTTAGTTTTGCTGGATATAGTAGTCTGGCCAGGCATCTATGTTCTCTTAGGGCTTGTATGATGTCTGCCCAGGCCCTTCTGGCTTTTAAAGTTTCTGAGGAGAAATCAGGTGTAATTCTGATGGGTCTGCCATTATATGTTACTTGACCTTTTTCTCTTACCACTTTCAGTATTCTTTCTTTGTTCTGTACATTCGGAGTTTCAATTATTATGTGGCATGAGGAATTTCTTTTCAGATCTAATCTGTTGGGTGTTCTGTGTGGCTCTTGGAATTTTACCAGCATCTCTTTCTTTAGGTTTGGGAAGTTTTCTTCTATGATTTTGTTGAAGATGTTTCCTGAACCTTGGAGTCTGGAGTCTTCTCTTTCTTCTATGCCAACAATACTTAGGTTCCATCTTTTCATTGAGTCCTTGATTTCTTGGATTTTGTGGGTGAGAACATTTTTAGATTTCTCATTTTCTTTGGTTGTTGTACTAATTTCTTTAATCAAATCTTCCATGCCTGAGATTCTGTCTTTCATCTCTTGTATCCTCTTTTTGATACTCATGTCTGTAGTTCCTGTTCTCTTCCTTTGATTTTCCACCTCCAGGATTACCTCAGTTTGTATTTTCTTCATTGCTTACACTTCCAGTTTCAAGTCTTGAACAATGTTATTTGTTTTCAACTTTTCCTTCTTTAATTTGCCTGTTGCCTTGTCTCTTTCCTGTTCATGCTGAGCTGCCTTGGCTTGGAGATCTCTAATGTTAGTCTCCATTGCTTTCGCTTATAGAATTGAGGAATCTTTGAATTCCTTCAGAGATTTAATTTTTTCTTGTAAGGACTCATCACTTTCCAGAGCATAGATTTGTCATCATTTTCATGTGTTTCAGCTGTGGTGGAGTGGCTAGGGCTTGCTGTACTAGCATAGCTGCATTTTGCTGGACTCATATTTCCCTGACTTTTGTCAGATCTGTTCTTTAGCTGATTTTTAGCCATCTGGTTGTTCTTAGCTGTTTGTTCCTGGTGCCTTCTGGGCTTTGTGCCAAGAAGGGTGCTTTGGAGTAGAGGTCATGTAGCTTGGTGATCTGTAGCTCTCCACCAGCTGTATGGGGCCTTGTGTGGAGGTTGGTTCTCAGTGTGTCTCCCAGAGCTCACCCCTTCCTGTTGTGTCCCAATTGGGAACTCAGGTCAGAGGTTGTGGTGGGATGTGTTTTTCCTGCCTGCAGGTTCCTGAGATCCAACTGATCTTCGTAGCAATGATGGTGTCAGGCCACAGACTGCTGGCTGTAGCTGTAGTTCCCCTGCAGCTTATGTGTCGGGACCATAATTGTAGTCCTCCCAAGCTGTTCTCAGGTTCATTGTGTGACTTATAGCCAGAAGCACTGTAATCTGGTACAGCCCATGTCACCCAGGCAATGAGCAATGGTTCGGGCCTGTTTCACTGCTCCTGAGTCAGAGCTCTCTGTGTTGTAGCCTGGTAGTTAGCTGAGCGGCAAGGCAGGTGCAGTCAGGGAGATCTGATGTGGAATTCACACCCTGTCCACAGTGTTTCCAGTCGGGGATGCTCAGCTGTCCTTTCTCTGCCAGAATCACTGTGCTTCAGTGTAGCTAGCCTGCACTTACATGGCTTCTGGCAGTTTCCCTGTAGCAAGGGTATCAAGACTATGGTTGTGGTACTTCCACATTCTTCTTGGGGGTTGGGGGGGCGCATTCAGGATCACCCTGTGCCTCTCAGTCAGAAGTTCTTTGGGTTGGAGCAAGCCACCTGCTCAGGCCACACACAATAGTTTAGAACTGCTTTACTGCCTCAGACCTGAGGCAGTAGACTGACAGCCCTCCCAAAGTGTGTGTGGGCAGTGAGATCACAAAGTCTCCAGTACTTGGACTGGGAGGAGGACAGGGTGGAAGGTGCCTCTCTGTCAGAGGCTCTGTGGTTGGTCGGATGCTGCCCGCCCCCTCGGGTAGCATGCCCCAGTCCAGGACCGTTTCTAGACTGAAACTGTAGACTTAGTGCCAGGCTGAAGTGAGCACAGGCAGACAGTTCCAGTATGGAATTTACTCATCGAATCTCAGTGCCTTTTCCCTGCCTGAATTGCAGTGTTCTGGTGCAACATTCCTGTGTAGCTAGGGTGTCAGGGCTGTGGCTATGGTCCTCCCAATCCACTCTCAGAGGAGTCTTAGAGCCAGCCTGAACCTCTCAGTTTGAAACTCTGTGAACCAGTACTGTTGCTGTTTTTGTGCCCTGCTGCACAGCGGAGGGGGGGGAGTTTAGAGGCCAGGCAGAGGGGGTGGAGCTGGGAGATTCAATATGGAGATCATTCACTGATTCCCTGCCTGTACTGCAGTGCTCCAAAGCAGCCTGCCTCAAAGGGGCTTCCACCAGATCCCTGTAGTCAGGCGGGGGGGGGGGGGGGGGCAGGGGGGGGCAGGGATTTCCAAATTGTGTTCTATATCCTGCCTACAATGTGCTTGGGCTCAGAGAAGCTCTGTTCCTGCCAGCTAAATCCCACTGTTACCAGTCAGCCAGATGCTGCGGTACTGAATATCCCAGGGAGAGTCTCTTAGTCTTACCGTGTGGAAGCTCTGCTGGTATGCTCCTGGGTGTCCAAGCCTAGCCCCTGCACAGAAGCTGTGGACTCAGGAGGTCCTATGTTTGGAGGTTGAAACCGCCACCTGGAGTCCTGAAGGGATCCAATATGGAGGGAGTGCAGTCTCCTGGCGGGAAGTGCTCTGTGTCCCTGTCTGGTGACTCCAGTCCTCCAGTGTCTATATTTCCAGTACTGAGTTCTTTGTTGTCCCTGGCTTTGCTGGGCAAGCCCAGATAGGCTTGCGCCTCACAAACCGCCTTTCAGTATATTTATGCTGTTGTCCAATCTGTTTTCCTAACTATCGAAATGTGTCCTTCCCTGCCCATCCCCCCCCCGCCTGACTACAGGGGGTCTGGTGGAAGCCCCTTCCAGTCAGGCTGCTTTGGAGCCCTGCAATACAGGCAGGAATCAGTGAATGATCTCCATATTGGATCTCCCAGCTCCACCATCTTGCCTCTCTCCTTTAGGTTTTCTAGTCCCTTGGTCATTTGATGGAATTTTCTCACACCCACTCCCTCCCAGACTGTAAGCCCTCTGAGGGCAGGGAACCCCCAGCCCATTACAGTTGCCAGCACAGCAGGTGTTCAGTGAATGTCTGCAAATGAATAAACCAACACAAAGCACACACACATATTTTGTAGTTATCCATTAGAGGAGAGGAGAGAGAGGGTAGCCTCAGAAGACCAGGTAATGGGAAGTCACTCTTGCCCTCCACCCCGACTCTTGACTTTTGTTCCCTTACTAACTTCACGCCAGCATCTCTCCCACCTGCTCACCCACCGTTGGTGGCCGCCTCCAGTTCGCAAGCTCTGCTACCAGGAAACATTCCCTCAGGATGCTGTTCTCAGACCTGCACAGTACCTGTGTGAAGAGGAACCAGCATTGAACTCTGGGAATCACCACAGGCCATTAGAAGATAGCAGAGCCACCCACCCTGTGGGCACTTGAAGATATAGCCGCTACAGGACGGTGGGAGGAAGCACAAAGAAATGAGGAAAGAGGAGCTGGGGCTGTAGATTGCTCACTTCTGTGGGTTCCACACCCAGCATCACCAAAGAGCACACAAGAAGGTGTTCAAATGCTGCAGCCTTTGCCTTGTGTACTTGTGAAAGCATCTAGTTTTCTCTAAAAGGATTAAGCAAGAGTTGCCCCCAGCCCACCTTAGTACTGAGGAATGAGCCAACCTATCAGCAATGAGTCAAAAGAAGGTGGAGCCGGCAAACATGCCATGGGGAGCACCCTGCTGTGCAGGTGAAGGAAGCAGAGGACACACAGCCTGCCTCAGCCACCTGGAGACAGACACGAAGTCACAGACTCTAGGCTTTGTATTAGCTGGTCCTGCTCCATCGATTTTCAGAATAATCTGTTAGAAGAAAAATGCACCCCCCCCTTTTTATTCTTGTTGATAAACTGTGCTTGGTGCCTCACATACACCGAGCCACAGCCTCTGTGGTCACCATCAGCCATCTTCATTCTTCCTCTTCTCATCTCTGACTTTGTGTTACTTTTAGACCCTGTCACTGGCTAGCCCAGGCTGGTCTTAAACTCAAGGTCCCCCCATATATCCCCCCCACCTCAAGTGCTGAGGTTACAGGTATATGCCACCACATCTGGAAGAAGTCCTTAATTTAATAAAGTTGACACCGTACCAAAAAAGTCCTTGTATTTATCTAACAAAATGTCATTCAGCCTTAAAAAAGGAAATTCTCTGTCAGTTTTCTTACACAGGGTCTCATGCAGTTCACAGGTGCGAGCTCCCTGTGTGGCTGAGGAGGACTTCAAATGCCTTGTTCTCTTGCCTCTACCTCCCAGGTGCCAGGCTGGATTATAGACTGCTAGGGAGGAGTATAGACTGCCTGTAGTCCCAGTTTAGGACATAAACCATGGACAAGAAAGTTCCAGAAAACCCAGAGCCACCGCTGACTTCTGCCACAGGATGTGTCCTCACCGTTAGCAGCGTGCAGGGTGATTCAGACTCACCTCCTTCAGGTGTCTGTAAAGCAGGTCATTGTTTTTCTCCAAGAATCCTGTATACAAAAAAAAGTCTCAATTGATGTGCTTCCACACTGGCTATTTGCTAAGACACATCCTGATGATGTTTGCGGTTGCATGGGGTTTCCCAGCCTTTGCAATACTGAGACAGGAGCTGGACCCTGGCAATGAACTGTGAGCTGTATGCTAGGCATGGAACAACACCCAGGCCTCCACTCATGCTAGAACCACCCCCCCATCTGCAATGATATACATCAGACAGAGCCAGACATCATGGGGGACACCGCCTACCTACCTCCAGACTTATATCCTGGGGGACATGGCCCCAGCACACCCCAGATAGAGCCAGACATTATAGGGGACACTCTCCTACAAACCTCCAGACAGCCAGATATCATAGGGGACACCCCCCAGACATGCCTCAGACAGAGTCAGGCATCACGGAGGGACATACATACTCCCTTTATAGCCCCAGAGAGGGCCAGATACTCTAGAGGACAGCTTCCCAGGATGAGAGCCAGGTCCTCACAGGTAAAATTGCAGCAGGCTGCTGTATGATGCGTGGCCTTGATTCTAGGTGATCCAGTAGCAGTGACTTATGACCCACAGACACAGTGGAGGGCACTGAGCCCCACGTGGCCAGCTGAGACCATGTGACTTAGTAGAACGTCAGCCCTACTGAGAAAGACAAACTCTAGTGGTGTCCTTTCCCACCCACTGGTGGTTTTCTGGTTTTGTTGGTTGGTTGAGACAGGGTCCTACCATGCAGCTCTGAGTGGCCCAGAACTCTCTGTAGACCCACCTGCCTCCGCCTCCGGACTGCTGGGATTAAAGATGTAAGTCACCATGCCGGGTCTTTCTCCCTCACCTTTTCAAACTGGGTTTCATGTAGCCCAGGTTGGTTTCTAGCCACTATGGAGCTGATCCTCCTGCCTCTACCCACCAAGCACTGGGATTATAGGCTTTTATCAGCATGCCTGGTTTACATAGCGCTAAAGACTGAACCCCGGGCTTAACGCTTGCTAGGCCAGGACTCTACCAGCTGAGCCACACCTGCAGCCCGACACCATGGTTATTCCTATCATTCAAAAACTGGGCTTAAGTGGTCCACTTGGAGTCCAGGAGTGGTGGCGCACGCCTTTGACTCCAGCACTGCACCCCAGGCAGAGGCAGGCAAATCTCTGCGAGTTCCAGGCCAGCCAGGATTAATTATACAGTTGACTGTGTCTCAAAAAAAAAAAAACAAAAACAAAAAACAAAAAACAAAAGAAACCCAACCAAACAAACAAAAAAACCCTTGTTTGTTCATAGCTAACCAAGGAATTAAACAAGGAAAGTCAAAAAAGCAACAACTGCCGCATGTCCAAAAGCCATATAAAAAATGTCCAATAAGCAGCTTTCCCCGGTGTTGATGTGAGTTACCAAAATGGACCTTTTTATTCTGATAAAACACAGATTTACCACATTGTGGGACTGGGAGATGGCTCAGGTGGTGTCCCATCTAAAATCCGGTGGCATGGTGATCCTGGGCGAATTGGCTAATACCCACTTATGAGTAAGTAAATATTCTGTGTGTCTTTTTTGGTCTGCATTAGCTCACTCAGAATGATCTTTTCTGGTTTCATCCATTTGCCCACAAATTTCATGATGTGACAGTAATTTTTAATGGTCATAATATCTCCAAGGAAGATATGCAAATGGCTTGCAAGTACATGAAGACCGTTTGGCATCACCAACCACCTGGAGAACCGCAGGACAGGTTCACAGCTGCCCAGAGGGCTGCCGGTGGAACACTGTGGGTACTGGAGAGGATGTGGAGACACTAGGCAGTCAGGAGGAGCCTCAAAACATGAAGCAGGGACTTCCATGGGACCCAGCCACTCCTCTCCTTACTCTCTACCCAGGAAAACAAAAGCAAGCCAGCCCATCCCAGCTACTTAGGAAGCTGAGGCAAGAAGACGGCAAGTTCAGAGGTGACCTGGGCAACTCATTGAGACTGTCTCAGAATTCTAAAACTTCCCAGAAGGGGACTCAATCTCTCATACTGCTGGGGGCAGGGGATATACAGGCATTTTCCACATGACAGTTCTCACCATGGCTGGAAGGATAAATATCCCAATGCTTGCCGAACGATGGATACTGAGAAGCTTATCCAGAGAAAGGGATGTTACAATGAAAATGAATGGCCATGTGGAGAAACCTTGAAACACAATGTTAAATGAGGCAAGTCAGACCCCCGAAGACCACATGTGGGGTTCTCCAGTCCTTAGAGCATTAGTTCATTTATTGCCTAGTGCTGTGGGAGAGGGGCAGACGGTGTTGGGGAGGGCAACACATCTAAAATGAAGTGGGGTACACAGAAGCACAGCCCTGAATGCACTGAGACCCCTGAGTGGCACCTGTCAATGGATGAAGTATGTGGCATATGAATACTTTTATTTACTTATCTTAAAAATTGGTGTTCATATCAGTAATTACTAAATAAAACAGAAAGACCTTTCAGGTGGCATGCTTGAATGCAACACTGAAGAACTTTGGGGTGGCCACAGATAGCGTTTCCTTGGAGGACTTGGTGAGCATCACGGGCATCAGCATGACCAGGAGCCACTCACCTTTGGTGCAGTACGTAACCTCCCCTGCGTAGTGCAGGAGGCAGAACTCCAGCCAGCCGATCCTCTTCTGGCCCTTTGGACCGGCCAGCTTCCGGCTGCAAGACACAAACACAGCCCCTGAACCTTTCTCCTCCAGTGCAGCAAGAATGACAGAGGAAATCCTGGGGTCAGCTGCTCAGGGACACCACCACTGACACTGAAGCCGACTCTTGGAGGCTCCCAGGGAGCCTTGCTCCCTACGTCTGGCCGTGTGTCCAGTCTCTGACATTTAGAGCCTTCCTTCACCTAAGCTAGTGAGGGGGAAAAACATGTCTGTGAGAAACATTCAAGTTTTGTTTAAGTAAAATAGCCTGGGCCCAGGGGCATCACTGGGTGGCACAACTCTTGCCTGCCAAGCGTAAAGTCCTGGGTTCCCTCGACAATGCAGGACTTTGTTTAATTTTTAAATTTTGCATATATGGGTGTTTTGCCTGCATGTATGTCTGTACCACATTTGTGCCTGGTGCCTGTGAGGCCAGAAGATGATGCTGGATGCCCTGGAGTTAGAGACGTGAGTGCTGAAATCAAATCCAGGTCCCTGGAAGAGCAACAAGTGCTCTTAACCCTTCAGCCCCCCCTCTTTTTTTAATTAAAAAAAAGAGAGAGAGAGGTTAGGTATGGTGGCGTATGACTTTAATCCCAGTACTCACGAGACAGGAAGATCTTTCTGAATCTAAGGCTGCCCTGGTCTAATAATAGTGAGCCAAGGCTACATAGTGAGACCCTGTCTCAAAAAAGGAGAAATGAGGAGGAAGAGGAGGAGAAGGAGGAGGAGGAGGAGGAGGAGGAGGAGGAGGAGGAGGAGGAGGAAAAGAGCCAGTGAGACAGCTCAGCAGGTAAAGGTGCTTGCCACCAAACCTGATTACCTGAGTTCCATCCCTGGGACCTAAAGAGAGAACTAACTCCCCCAAGTTGTCCTCTGACCTCCACAGAGTGTGGTACATGCATGTGCTCATAAGTAAATTAGTCTATGTATTTTTTAAAGGTGCTGTGAAATAGTTCACGCGGCAGAATGCTTGCTGTGCAAATGTGAGACCCGAATTTTTTGGTTTTGTTTCGTTTTTGTTTTTTTCAGAACCTAGGTTAAAAAGAAAAAAAGTCAGTCTTGCTGCTGTGGGTCTGTAACCCCAGGCCTGGGGAGCTGGAGACAGGCTGGTCTCCGGAGCTCACTGGCCAGCCAGCCTAGCGTAGTGGACAGACCCTAAGTCCTGATGAGAGATCATTTGTGACTGTGTCGCAGTTCGTTTTCCGTGCTCACTTCATTTGCACATGCCACTTCATCCATTCGTCATTTCCGTGACAGTCACGACCCCTGGGTAGGTGTGGTGATATCTTACCTTGCAGAAAGGCTCAGATGCAGAACAGATTGCCCACATCCGCTTCACCCGCTCTGTAAGAGGTCGTGCTGGGACTGCGATTCAAAGCCGAGTTTGTTTCATTTGTTTGTTTGTTTCTTTGTTGGTGCTGGGAACTGAATCCAGGCCCCAAGCATAGAAGCCCTTCAATGCTGAGTTCCCCATGCTCAGAATCAAGTTGTTTCTGTCCAAAACATGTTTTATTTATGCATGTGTGTTTGTTTGTGTACTTCTGTGTTTGTGTACATGTGGAAGCTAGGCTTCATGGTCGCTCAGCATCTGCTCCACCTTTTTTAAAGGTGTGTGTGTGTGTGTGTGTGTGTGTGTGTGTGTGTGTGTGTGTGTTAGTGTATGTGTGTTTTAGTGTGAGTGTATGTGTGTATATGTATGTGTGTGTATATATAAGTGTATGTCTAGGAGTGTGTGTTTTGTGTGTGTAAGTATACGTGTTAGTGTGTGTATGTATGTATGTGTGTGGGTCTGTGTGAGTGTATTGTGTATGTGTGTCTATGAGTGTGTGTTTTGTGTATGTATGTATGTGTGTCTATGTGTGTGGATCTATGAGTGTGTATGTTGTGTTTGTGTGTGTGTGTTTTGTCTGCATGTATCATCTGAGCCCTGAACGCACGCAGTACCCAAGAAAGCCAAAAGAGGGCATCAAATCCCCTGAAACTAGAGTTTTAGAAACTTGTGAGCTGCCATTTGGGAGCTGGAAATTGAACTCTGCTAGAGGACCTAATCACTGAGCAATCATTGCAGCATCAAGATTTAAAACAAAAAAAAATTTTTTTGAGAAAGGGTCTCATTATACACCTCTGGCTGACCAGGAACTTGCTATGTGGACCAAGCTAGCCTCAAACTTAGAGATCTACCTGCCTCTACCTACCAAGTGTGGGTTTAAGGGAATGCCCATGCCTGCTCTAGACCATGTTTACACTTTTCTCCCATTTGTCTCCAAGACTAAGTCAAAATCTGAATTTCCTTTCTGGGCCATTGTGAATGCTTCTGGTTGGCATGGGGGTTACTACTGTAAACATTCAGAGCCTGTAGAGATGACTCAGCAGTTCAGAGCACCATCCGAGTTCAATTCCCAGCACCTGCTTAGGGTGCTCTCAACTGCCTGTAACTCCAGCTCCAGGGGATCTGACGCCTTCTTCTGGCCTCCATGGGTACCTGCACTCACATGTACAAATTCATACAGACACAGACACACACGCGCACACACACACACACACACACACAGACACACACACACAGACACACACACACACAGACACACACACACACACACACGTACATACTTCCTGTTGCACATTCACACTTATATCATTATTTTACACCTGACTCACTTTTCATTTTTGTTTTGCCAGTGCTGGAATGAAGCCCAGGGCTTTGCACGTGCTAGGTTGAGCCAGGTTTTACTTATTCGTTCGTTTGTTTTAAGGTCGTTTGAGACAGTGTCTTTCAGTGTGGCCCAGGGCGGCCTTGAACTCCTGATTCCCTGTGTCAGCCTCCGAGTGCTGGGATGACAAGCCTGGGTCACTGCATATGGCTGTGGCCACTGCACTGTAACGTTCAGAAGGAGTATCTCATGCCTGCACCACACGCTGCACCACAACCACTGCTGAACAAAGCAAGACATGAAACCTTAAAGAGATACTCTCTCTGCAGCCCCTGTCAGTCCCGTCTCTACTAACAAGGGCATGCTGGCGTGAGAGCCCATTTTCAGGATGCTGTTTTTGTATATGAAGTCACTGTACTGTATGTGTGTGGTATATGTGAGCAGGTGTGTGTGCTGGACACACAGAGATCTGAGGACAGATACTGGTATTCTCGACCACTCTGCCTTATTCTTATAGACAGGGGTCTCTCACTGAATCTAGAGCTCGGCTGGCAGCCAGCAAGCCGCGGCAGCTGTCCTGTCTCGCCCTCCACTGCCCTGGGCTTATGGAGCAGTGCAGCCAAGCCCAGCTTTTTATGTAGGTGCTGTGATCTGAACTCAGGGCCTTGTACTTGCACAGCAAGTTCTCCTACCCACGAAACCATCTCTAGCTCCAGAGCAGTCATACTTGATGCTGTCCAAGAAAGGAGACATAACACTCTCCCCCAGAACAGCCCATCAAATAAAGCACGCACGTTTGGAAGTGGGCATGTTTGCCGACTTTCTCTTCCAGCTTCTCCAGGAAACTCAAGTCTGTAGCAAGACCTGGACGGATACATTCTTCATCCTTTCAAATGAAAAGAAGATACCTCAGCCCCACACCATGGCCTATGCTGACTGACTCAGAGTCTAGGAGCTTTCACCAGCAGTGGCTGAATGTTCTAGATTAAATGCCTGTCATGCCCCATGAGGCCAGGCGCACCTTTGGGAGGAAGGGGTTACCCATCACGTGGGCTTGGACCCTGGGGCTGGCTGAGGGAACCTCCACCCCAGAGAGACTGGAAATGTCACACAGTCAACACTTCCTGCATGTGACCCGGGTGACCTGTGCTTCCCTGTTTCCTTTCCCATTTCTTTCCTTTTATCCCCTTCTTCTGGGGCAAGACGTTGGTTGCTGTGTCTCCAGGGTGCTTCCAACTCCTGTCCAGTTTTGACATTACCGGTGCTGGCCAGCTTCAACTCTGGCATGTATCCTTCCTTCCTTCCTTCTTTCCACTTCCTTCCCTTCTTTCTTTTTTTCCTTTCCCTTGCCTCTAATTAGAGCCTTGCTGTGTAGCTTGGAGTGGTCTCAAACTCATAATCCTCCTGTGTCAGCTTCCTGGGTGTTGAAATGACAGGCATGCGTCACACCCCAGTCTGGCCCATTTTTCTTTCCTTCCCTACCTCTGAGTTAGTGTCTTGATATGTAGCTCAGGCTGGCCTGAGGCTCATGGTTCCTGAATGCTGGAATGACAGGCATGCCCCATCAGGCCATGTTCTGACCATATTTATCAGACCTCCCAAAGACACTCATGGTTACCATAGCAGCATAAACACTCTTAACCAGTCATCAAGGATCAAGAACAACTGCACACACAGTGCAAAGGCCTCCTGGAGAGAAAGCTGTAAAAGCAGCTGAGCCTCAATCCTGTGCATTTATTTCCTCAACAAGGATTCTACTTAACTGGTCATTGTAAACACACACACACACACACACACACACATTTTGAGACATCTCATTCTGTAACCTAGGCTGTCTTTTAACTTACTATGTAGTCCAGGTTGGCCTTAAACCCACGGCCATCAGCCTGAGGCGCTGGGGCTACATGGACTTCCTCTATCCCCTCTGAGCCCTGGACAACATTCATCCACCTGTGGCAGACACCCAGGCAATGAGCCGGGTCACTGCTGTCTCACCAGAATAGAGATGATCCCTCTGTGTCTCTCTTCTACCAAATCACAGATGATCTTGTTGTTGAAGTACTGAACAGGCTCCCACTAAAATGACAAGAGGGAAGAGTTTTCCCAGCATGCACAGAGGCATCAAGCACACTGGTTTGACAAGAATTCTCCAAGTATTTTCTCAAAATCTGATTTTCATGTCCAATAAAATTACACTTTTCGGGTCTGGAGGGAGGGTCCAGCAGTTGAGAAGATTGCTGCTCTCACAGCAGACCTAAGTTCAGTTCCCAGCATGCACATCATGTGGCTTATAACCGTCTGTAAGTCTGACTCCAGGGGAGCCCTTTTCTGGCCTCCACAGGTACTGCATTGAAATGCTCATACCCACATAGACAGACAGACAGACAGACAGACACACACACACACACACACACACACACACACAAACTCAATCCAAAGCTTACCTCAATGCCTTCGGATTCGTACTCGGCCTGCTCGGCCTTCAGCGTCCTCTCTATCAGCAGCTGCTGCAGTTTCTCGTTACAGTAATTTATACAGAACTGTTCAAAACTAGAGACGCAGGGGATTTCGATCATACAAATCATGCGAGGAGACCAGGCACAACCACACAGCTCTTATCTATAGAGCGGCCCACTAATAAATGGGAAGGATCACGTGGAAACAGGGTTGGGTTGTTTATGGTTCTACTTCCAGGGCACTGGGCGGCAGGGGAATGTAGCCCATGGGACAGAGCACCTGCCTGGAATGGTGTGTGACTTGGGAGCTATGGTGATCTGTAGGTCTAGGGACAGGGAAACCAAGCCCAGGATCCTTAGCCACGATGTAGACTCTCACTAAAACCACTAAGAGGCAAGCATGGCAGGGAGGCAGAGACAACTCACCCATTCTTGTCGAAGACTTCGAAGCCGTAGATGTCCAGCAACCCAATCACAGTCTTTTGGGTGAAATCCTAATGAAAAATGGACGCTGTTAGCTGCCAGTGCTGTGGCGCTCCCAAAGCTTCATTAAAAAAAAAAAAAAACAACAACAAAACATTTATTTTTAGTGGTTGTGTCTCTGTGTGTCTGCCACCTGTTTGCAGGTACCTGAAGAGGCCAGAAGAGGGTGTTGGATCCCTGGAGCTGGTGTTACAGTCTGCTATGAGCTGCCTGACATGTGCTGGGAACCAAACATGTATCCTCTGCAAGAGCAGCAATTGCTTTTAACAACTGAGCCATCTTCTAGCCCTCACCCAAAGGCTCTTTGGTTGAAACTTAATCCCCATGGTGACACTTTAAGGATGGAAACTAAATTTGACAGTGGAGTTTGGAGGTGGGACTTTGGGAGGTCATCAGCTAGACAAGAACATCAAAGGTGGGGGGCATGACCTAATGCTCCCGACTTCCTATGAAGAGAGAGACCAGAGGAGACGAGCAGGAGATTTACTTCATGGTTTCATTCTCTCCAGCCTCCAAAGTTTACTTTCTCTCCAAAAACAACAATGAGAATAACCTACCAACTGCCAAGGAAGTGCTTGCTCAGGTGACAGGAGGCAGCGGCTTGGATGTCACTTTATACAGAGGGTGGGCACCTCACAATGAGGCTGTGCTCTCAGTGTATGTCACTAAAGTCCACACGTCAGAAACAGCCTCCTCGGACTCATGGTTTTAGTATTTGGAGGACAAGGTCATGAGGCGGGGCCACCATGATGAAGAGACACAGCACACCCTGCCTCACTGTGGAATGTCCTCCGCCATGTGAGGACGCTGGAGGAAACTCCACTAGATACAGTATCATTCTCCCTGCTCCCCAGCCTCCAGATCCTGAGCTAAGGAAGCATCTACAGTTTATCCATCACCTAGCTTGTGGAGCGTAGTCATAGCAACAGAGACTATGCTTATTATTAATTTAAAGGTTTTATGTGTCTGTGTGTGCACGTGCATGCATGCATATATGCCACATGAGTTTGGGTATCCACAGAGGCCAGAAGAGCTCATCCGGGAATCCTGGAACAGGAATTACAGGTGGTTGAGAGCTGCCCATCGTGGATCCTGGGGACTGAACTTGTGTCCTCTGCAAGAACAGTAGCTGCCGAGACATCTCTCTAGCCCCACTGTTTTTAATGGGACACAATGGACTCTTCTTAGTGGACTGAGACCCTGCCTCCCCAGTCTGTATTCTATGACTTGATTTCTAGTTTTAAATAAACCCCCATCTTATCTGATTAAACTTAAAAAAGGAAACATGACCTAAGCAGGAGTTTGAAGGTCAGATGCATGTTCTTAGACATATTAAAACTCCATGGCTGTAGAAACCTTTGGTGTGCACCCAAAGCCATCTGGTATACCACAGGTGCTGTGGATACCAGACTTTGGGAAGTACTGCTAACCCATCTGGTGTGCATACCCATTAGCCTACTGTGGCCAAGGCATTGGAAGACCCAAAAAGACATTCATTACCCTGCTCATGAGGACCTTACAGTGCATCCTCACAGCAACTATGACAACTGTGTGACACTGTCACTTCAGTGAGTACAAGATATCCAACGTGTGCTGACCCACCTTGTTAACCAAGGAAGAATTGATTTTATTGACCAGCCAAGTAAATGTCCGTCCATAAACAGCCTTTGCCATGGCATCTCTAGCATAAACAGAGAGTTCTACTGTCAGTGGGCATATCACCTGGAAAGAAGGGTAAGGCACGTCATTACTGACAGGACTAGCCCCGCCCTCAGTTTTCACACCAGTCTTCGATGGTGACTGAGCAAAGGGATACAAGTTAGGAGACCAGGACCCAGACACACAGTCCTGGCGTTTGTGGGCTCAGCTCAGGGCGGAGGCGCAAGCACTGACAGAGCATTCGAAGAATCACACAAAGGGACGTCATGGTGCCATAAGGAGAGACATGAGGTCGAGGCAGGTGTTCAGGGAAGGGTCCTTGATGCAGGGCTCGGGGGCTAAAGGACGAAGAACAGGGAAAGGCATTCCAGCAGCGGGAACAGCATGTGAAGACACTTCAGGGAAGGGTGAGGAGGGTACAGAGAGCAGGAGGCGTGAGCTGGTGTGGTGGGGGCGGGGAGGTGGAGAGTGGGATGGGGGTAAAAAGTGGTGATGGGGGTAAGGGATGGAGATGGGGAGTAAGGGACAGGGTTGAGGGACCAGGAGTAAGGGATGGATAGTGGGGATGATTAATGGGGAAGAATTGGGGGGTATGGGTGTGGGAGATGAGACTGGGACCCCACCAAGAGCTGGTGGTGTGGGTTAGAGGGTTTGTTACCCACAGAGGACACCAGGGTGCTGCCGTCTGAGTCAGGCAGCCATGGCAGGGGCCACATATCTCCCCAGTGCCATTTTTACCTCCTCTGTTTTGGCTTCAATCTTTCTGTGGGTGAGAGCTTCCAAAAGAACCTCCGGGCAGACCCCCAGGAGCTGCATGAAAGAATCCAGTTGTCATTCAGTGACTATATAGAGCCTGTCGCCTCTCCAGGTCCAGAGTCTCCCACCCTCCCTCATCACTGCTTTAGGGCAAAAGGGGCCTTACTGGACCAGTTATGGTGGTACACTCTTGTTATCTCAGTACCTGGGAGACCGAGACAGGGTGAATGCAAGTTCAGGGCCAGCCTAGGCTGTGTAATGAGGTTCTATCTCAAAACCAAACCAAATGAAACAGAAGCAAGTTCCCTGGTCACAACTCCCTTGAACCTTCTACATCGGCACCAGTGAAAGAATGTGGTGCTGGCCATTCACGCTGCTGGGGACACCTAGGGATCAGGCTCCCCACTCTACACCCTGTGCTTTCTGAAAAGTAAGGTCACCTTGGCAATCCACTTGATTTCATGGGTGTCCAGAACGCTGGCACAACCTTGTCTGTCCTCTTTGAAACAAACGTTGCCCAGGTGTAGGACACTGGCGATAATACCAAACAGGTTCTAGAGATGTAGGCAGGAGACAGTGACAGAGGGGTCAGCAACACCTCCTTGACAAATGGCATTGAGGTGTCTCCTCCCACAGACCCCAGCCCAGTTCATAAAGCAGTTCCCTAGAAATGGGCCCTGGTCACTTCCAGTACTAATTATCTTAACGAGGAGAGGGGAGTGAAGGGGAGCCACTCTTGGCCTCCAGCACAAAATATAAATACATAAACATTTTATAAAAGCAGTTCATAGCCAAGCAGTGATGTCGCACACCTTTAATCCCAGCATTTGGGAGGCAGAGGCAGGTGGATCTCTAAATTTGAGGCCAGCCTGGTCTACAGAGCTGGTTCCAGGGCACCAAAGCTACACAGAGAAACCCTTTCTCAAAAACAACAACAACAAAACCAATTTATAAAACAAACTTCCAGCTAGATGGGGTGTTCTCCACCTGTAACCCCGGCACTTGGAAGGCTGAGGCAAGAGGATTACTAGTTCCAGGACAGCCTGGGCTACATAGTGAGACCCTGTCTCAAAACAAACCAACCCTACAGGCAAGCCATTTAATTTTCTAATAGCGTGGTCTCAAGTATTATCATCATCTTATAAAACTACATTTTGGTCTATAAAACTACAATGATTTATAATCAATGGGAAAAAGAGAGACAAAGTTCTATTCAATGTTTACCCATGATGCAATTGATCTCAAAACTGAAGAGTAAATAAAAAATAAACGTGGAAGTCCAATAGATCTAACTGAACCTGGGGGAGGGACCACATCACCCCTCTCTACAACTCTAGAGAAACTTAAGGTGACAGGAGAGGGGCAAGTGGCCATTGATTACTAGAATAGGCTATGACTCACCTTTTAGAATTGCTTAAATACAATACTTGAGGCTTATTTATATTAAATATTCTTCATTGTTTAACTCAAAGTGCTTGCATTATAGGATGTCCTATATTTTACTCTATATATGTTCACGTGTTCACATGTTCACATGCATGTCCAAGTGCATGTTCAGGTTTGTGTGCCCGGAACAGAGGACAATTCAGATGTCAGTTCACAGCATGATGTCCACCTTTTGTTGGCTTATTTTTACTCAGTCCTCTCACTGGCCCGGAACTTACCATGTGAGCCAGGCTGGCTGGCCCATGAGTCCAGGAACCCCTTTGTACTACCTCCTCATTGCTCGGAGTGGTCCACAAGTGTGCACCATAACACCTGTTTTTCTTTTTTCTTTCTTTTTTTTTTTTTTTAAAGGGGGCTGGAGAGATGGCTCAGTGGTTATGAGACCTGGGCTCATTGCCCAGCACCTTCATGGTGGCTCACAACTATCTGTAACTTCAGATCCAGAGGATCTGCTGCTCTCTTTTTGCCTCTGTGGGCACCAGGCACATATGTGATCTACAGACATCCATGGAGGCAAAACAACTCATACACATAAAATAAGTCTTTTAAAAAATAAGATTTATAGCCGGGCGTGGTGGCTCACGCCTTTAATCCCAGCACTTGGGAGGCAGAGGCAGGCGGATCTCTGTGAGTTCGAGGCCAGCCTGGTCTACAAAGCGAGTCCAGGACAGCCAGGGCTGTTACACAGAGAAACCCTGTCTCGAAAAACCAAAACAAACAACAACAACAAAAAAAAAACAAACAAACAAAAAAAAAACAAAACAAAAAAAAAGATTTATTTAAAAAAATTTTTAATTTAGCATTGGGTTCCCTGAAACTGGAGTTATGAGGGGTCTTAACCACCTGACATAGGTGCTGGGAACCAAAAGAGCAACAAGTGTTCTTCACCTCTCTCCAGCTCCTACACTTGCCTTCTGATGCAGCTTATGGAGATCAAAGTGAGGAGCTCCAGCATTCTGCTGACTGTGCCATCCCCCAGCCCTGGCATGTGCGTTTATTTGCTGAGGCCAATGGTCTTACAAGGACCAAACCCCAAGAAAACAGGGTGGTTCCCCACCCAGTCAGAACCCCAGGGCTTCACCTCAAGGTCGGCTTCAGTAAAACCAATGACAGAAAAGGCACCAGACACAGTTTTCCAGTCGCTCTTGTCATTAATAGGGGATTCTCTGGCAGATTGACCCTGTGACACAATTGGATAAGTTAGTGGCATTTTCAGGACAGTGTACTCACCTCTTCCTAGCTCAAAGTGGTTTTCTTTTCTTTTTCTTTTTTTTTTTGGTTTTTCGAGACAGGGTTTCTCTGTGTAACAGCCCTGGCTGTCCTGGACTTGCTTTGTAGACCAGGCTGGCCTCAAACTCACAGAGATCCGCCTGCCTCTGCCTCCCAAGTGCTGAGATTAAAGGCGTGAGCCACCACGCCCGGCTTCTTTTTTTTTTTTTTTTTGATTTTTCAAGACAAGGTTTCTCTGTGTAT
>CAJQZJ010018538.1:4284402-4303953 GCA_907164525.1 Lophiomys imhausi | reverse complement strand
GTTTCTCTGTGTATCCTTGGCCCTTCTGGACTCACTTTGTAGACCAGTCTGACCTTGAACTCACAGAGATCCACCTGCCTCTGCCTCCCTGAGTGTTGGGATTAAAGGCGTGTGCCACCACGGCTCAGCCTTATTTTCAATTTTATTTGGTATTTTATCTTTAATAAGTCCCTGACCTGAGAAACTTTCAAAGCTAGTGAATGTGTTTTCAGGACCTGTTTTAAAACACTTCTCCTTTCCAGTTTTGGTAAATAATTGAAAGGTGTTTGGCTAATAAGGGAGCATGCAAAGAAATAAGGGTGCTTGTATCTGGATGACGGCCCTGATGAACTTGGGGATATTCAGAAAAAAACAAAAAAAAAACAAAAAACCCTCACCGTAGGGCTAGACTGGAGGCAACCCCGCTGAAGGGGAAGATGTGCAACATGGCAGGCACCATGCAATGGTTGGCAGCAAAGGCGGGCTTAGGCTTCTCAGTTAACTCTGTATGTGTGTGGACCCTGCAGGAGTCGGTTCTCTCCCCCTGCCATGTGGAAGCTGGGGATACAACTCAGGTCATCAGGCTTTGGGGCAAGCAACTTTACCCCTCAAGCCATGTTGCTCAACAATGTCACAGTTTAAAGAGTAAACAGTATAGACATTTTAAAAATTGTTTTGAACTTGGGGTACAAGGTGTTTCCAGTTTGCTGGCTACCTGAAGATATATCATCTTAAGATATTTCTGTATTGTACACAGTGTCCACCAGAGAGTCAGCCAGAATAAATCTTTCAATTTTAAAAAACAGAGTTCCATGGCTGTAACCTTCAAACAAAAATATTCAGGTAAGCTGTGTCTCACTGAGCATGTGCAGACTTCTCTTATTATTATTCCCCTAAACAATACAGTACTCTGTGTGTGTATATGTGTGTGTGTGTGTGTGTGTGTGTGTGTGTGTGCACACGTGGTTCTGAGTCTATGCATGGAGGCCAGAGGTCCACGCTGGGTGCCTTTCTTGATCACATGCCACCTTAGGTTTTAGACAGAGTCTCTCACTGATTTGGTTAAACTGGCTGGAAGTGAGCCTCAGGGGCCCTCTCTCTTGTCTCTGTCTCCTCACTTTTGATGTGGACGTGAGGGATTCAAACTCAGGTCCTCATGCTTGTGTGGCAAGTGCTGTACTGACTGAGCCATCTCCACAGACCCCATAACAACTTCCTATAACAACATTTGTATTGTATTTGGTCTTACAAAGGACCTGGAGATGACCTAGCATATACAGACACTTTGCCATTTTACGTAAGACACTCGACATCCTTGCATGTTGCCATTAAGGGGTTCCAGAATGGGTTCCCATGGAGTCTGAGCACCATATGACATCTGCTCCTGTTCCCTGCAGGCAAACCGTGCGAAGATCTGTCCCTCTGGGACACACATGTGGTTTAGAGCAGTGAAAACTGCAAAAATAAAGCTGAACAATTCCCTAGCGTTGTGGGGCATCAGGGAATGGATCCAAAACAAGCAACCAGACAAACACTGGCAAACTACTAGAACTGTTTGCAAAGGGCCTATGGGTTCAATTGAAGCAGTAGGAGCAGGAGGAAAAAATCTATAATAAAGTGTGTGTGTGTGTGTGTGTGTGTGTGTGTGTGTGTGTGTGTGTGTCCAATAGAAAGTACAAATCAGTCCCTCCCGATCATCCAAGATGACACAGAGATGTGGCCATGCTGGGAAAACCAGGTCCTTAAAAAGAAATGCAAAACAAGCCCAATTTCTCCCTCTGTTCTTTTTTTTTTTTTTTTTTTTTTTTGGTTTTTCGAGACAGGGTTTCTCTGTGTAACAGCTCTGGCTGTCCTAGACTCACTTTGTAGACCAGGCTGGCCTCGAACTCACAGAGATCCGCCTACCTCTGCCTCCCAAGTGCTGGGATTAAAGGCGTGCGCCACCAATGCCCGGCTCTCCCTCTGTTCTAAGAACCAACTGCAGGGTTATCAAATGTGGGGTTCTCTGACCCTTTTCATCTGGCTTTGTTTTTTAAGGTTACTCCTGCTTTTCTCCTGAGGGCTGTGTGCAGCTCAGCCTTCATCTCATCACACTCACTTTGTAAAGCCTCTCTCTCTCTCTCTCTCTCTCAAGTGTTCTGCATGATGACCTCAGGTGACCTCAAAGTCAGGCCCAGAGAGAAGGAAAGGAAAAACCAAAAACCAACCAAACAGACAAAATACTTCTGGCAAAGAAAGGTACTAGTGGGATCAAATGCTTCACACAGCCTGGGCAACTTAGAACCCTGGCTTCAGGACAGGAAAGTTCTTTTCAGATTGGTTGATGGGGGCGGAGAGGGAGAGCGAGGCCTGTCGCATTTGTGCCAGCAACTAACCCTTATCTTAGCTGTGCATCAAAAGTGAGTGGGTGTGCGTGGCCCTGGCACTCAAAACTGGGATCTTTGCATCCCTATCAGGTATTCTACCGCTGAGCAACATGCTCCTAACAAGGGAGCTTAAGTTACGAACAGCTCTGGCAGCCCCATCCCACCCTGGAAGAACTAAATCTAAATATCCAAAGGTCAGCACCACCATCATTTGTCCATTTAGTTGGTGCTGGCTTTGGAACCCAGGAACTTGTACATATGAGGCCAGTGCACTACCCCTGATGGTGCTCTCTCTGTTTCTAAGATTGCTCAACCGATTCTAATTTCTGCCAGGGGCTAGACATTGGGTTGCTTTTCTGAGATGAGATAGCTGTCAGTCATGAGAGAAGATGTGTTAGCTTTCTTGTGACAAAGGTCATGCAGGAGGGTACAACCTGAACAGCAAACACCACTAGTCCCCTCTTCCCAAAGGCCACTAAAGCTATAGGCACTGGTCCTTCCAACCTGTGAAAGATACTTGTATAGCTGGGGGTCCTGCTCAAGTCCCAGGGAAGTGAGGCGTTCCACTTCACCTCCCGCAAGCAGCTGGTAGAAGATGTGGAAATTCCGCTCACCACGGTTTTGATAGACAACTCGAGACTTTTCAATCAAGTAACTGATGATACGTCCACCTACAGGAATACCCTTCAAAACAGAACAAATTGCAGGGTGATGGTTACAACAAGCCCCCTCCCCCCCCACTGCGGACCTGATAAACAGCAGTGGTTTAGCTCAGGGGGTTTGGGAGCTGGTTTTGTTTTTTGTTTTTGGTGTGTGTGTGTTGGAGGCAGGGAAGACAGATCTTTTTTTTTTTTTTTTAAGATTTATTTATTTTATGTATATGAGAGCTTTATCTGCATGTACACCTACAGACCAGAAGAGGGCATCAGATCACATTATAGATGATTGTGAGTCACCATGTGGTTGCCGGGAACTGAACTCAGGACCTTTGGAAGAGCAGTCAGTGCTCTTAACCACTGAGCCATCTCTCCAGCCCGGAAGACAGAATCTTAATAGTCTACACTGGCTTCAGCTTTGCTGTGTAGTCCAGGCTAGCCCTTAACTCTCACTTTTCCTACCCCATCTCTCAGGTGACACAATTACAGACATGGACCATAGCCAACCCAGCAGCTTTACAATTTGAATGAATGGCAATCTCTCAGGGTCAATGTGTTTTTCCTTGGCTCTGTTTTTGCCCACTCCAAGGTCTGAGAGGTATTTTCCCTACTTGTTTTACTGTTTAATATTTCAGTCTATGGCCCATCATGCTAATTTTAAAGTAATGTAAAATGTGTACTTATTAGTGTGTATGCGTGTGTGCAAGCATGCACGCACATGTACCAAGGCATATACGTGGAGATCAGAGAACAACATTCAAGATTTGGCTCCTTCCTTCCACCACGTGGGTTCTGGGGATTGAAGTTTGGTTATCAGGTTTGTGTACTGTGAGCGAGTGTACATACCAAATCATCCTGCCAACCCACACTAGTTGGTGGCATGAGGTAAGTAAGGGTCAATGGTCTTCTAAACTCATTAACACTGCCTATTAAAAAAGCATCATTCACTAGAAAGATGACCTCATACCTACTGAATCTCAGTAGTGATTTTAAAAAGATTTTTTTTTCTGAATCATGGCTGGACAGCACACTTCTTGAAGGGAATTCATATCCTAGCACCACATCAGACAGCTCACAGCCTCCCGTAACTCCAGCCCCAGGGGACCTGAAACCCTCTTCTGGCCTCTGTGGGCACCCACACCCATGTACACACTCACATACATAAACACAGATTTTTAAAAATTACATATTTTAATCACATTTATGTATTTGTGTATGTGGTGGGACAGGGAGGACACACATACTTCAGTTTGGGTGTGGAGGTCAGAGGACCACTTGCTTGAAGGAGTCAGCTCTCTCCTCCTATCATGAGGGCCCTGGGATTGAACTCCAGCCATCAGGCATGGTGACATGTGACACCTGCTGACCCCAGCCCCACCTCTAAGGCCCCAGTGAGTTACCATACTCCTATAGTTCTACCTCTTGATGGCAAGAATTACGTCTGACCATGCTGGGGGTGGGTGGAGACATGGATGGCCAGGAACCCACACACATGGCTGTTGGGGGTCATGGTGGACCCATTAGAAAATGACCATCACACCAGTGATAGGCCCCTGTGAGTTGGGGCTGTTGTCACACCATCCAGAGTACAGCATTTGTATGGAGGCCAGAGGGCACTTTCAGGGATGGGTTCCCTACCATGTGGGTCTAGCGATCAAACTCAGACCCTTAGACTTGCAGCGGTCCCCTCTACCCACTGACCCATCTCATCTGCCCTTCTCACTTTGGGTTATTTGTAAATGGAGACTGTTAAAATAGTGTCGCTGACACTCCTGCTGTGTCTTTGAGTGGAGGACTTTTCAACAAAAACAAGAGACAAAGGTCCTCGCTCATGTTGGGTCCAGGCATACAGGTGGCGTTGTGAGTTCCCACCAGCCACGGTGTGACCTGTGACCGTGGGAGTACCCCCATCCCTCCTCAGCCCTGCTTCATGCTCACTGTTGGCTCTGGTAGTTTTATGAGTTCTAGTGGGTCACGTGTAGATTGCAGTCTGTAACTCCGTGACCGTTAATGGAAGTTTGCTCACCAGCTGCTTGAAATTCTTCTGTGCCCACTTTAAATTGGGTTGCGTGTTCTCAGTGGCTTGCAAGAGTTCTATGTAGTTCTGGAATAAACATCCTCATTGAAGGTATTAAAAGTAACAATTAAGACAGTATGGATATGAAGAGGAAAGGAAGTGGCCACTGTCCAGCATAGAGACCAGAGAGACCCCCATATATCCTTGTAACAAAGTCACCACCGTGGGGCCAGCAAGATGGCTCAGCAGTTAAAGGCATTTGTCATTAAGCAAGATGGTCTGGGTTCAGTTCCCAGAATCCACATGGAAGGAGGAGAGAACCAATTCCTGCAACTTGTCCTCTGACGTCCACATTCACACTGGGGTGCATGTGGCCCATGAGAATCGGCCACGTGAAACTGATAGCAGGGCCCAGCACAGTGGTGAGACCCTGGGATGGCAGATCTTGTTGGATCAATGTCTGGCTGCTAGAATTTCTCCATCTCGCTCTGAGCAGTGACTTCCCACAGATGGACATATATGCAGAATTCATTGGGCTGGCCTTTTCGGTGTGTTATATTCAACTTTGATTTTTAAAAATCTGAAACCACAGAGCTATGGAATATCTTTCACAGTCTCTGTGCGCATCTTCAGCAGCTCATGGACCAGCTCCTGGGAGGCCCCGAGACAGGCAGATTGGTCTGCAACCACTGGTCTGCAACCACTGGTCTGCAACCACTGGTCTGCAACCTCAGATACCTGCAGCATCCGAGTCTGTCACTTTGTCCCTTGGAATATATGTCTGTAAGGAGAGTATGTGCTCATGTCTGTAAGGAGAGTATGTGCTCACATGCAACGGATGCATTTTAATTCTGTATGTAGCACCACCTCATTCATTCATTCAGTCAGTCAGTAATTCACGTTCCACTCATGGCTACCTGCATGCTACAACAGATGTTGTTTTGATTGAGGCTGTCTGGCTCGCTGAGCAGAAGGTATTTCCTACCCTGCCTTATCTGAGGGGATTGTAGGTCCCTTTGTCCACACCTGTACAATGTGCCCTTTACCTGGCATTTGTTTTTAGGCTTTATAAGAAATGGTAGCCAGGCTACCTCCAGGGCTCACCTGTGTGGTGCTGAGCTGTTACATCTGTGACACCCCAAGTGTGCCATTCTGTGAGTGGACAAAGAGCTCTCTCCTGGCTGGCTGCTGGACCCTGTCTGCTCCCATTGTGAGCAGAGCTGCTGTGGACATGCTTATGCATCTGTGAGATACCTCTGTGAGTGGAACGCTGCCCGTACCTCACACTGTAGCCCAAGCTGGCCTCAAATCCATGGCTATCCTCCTGAGTGCTGGTTTGTGTGCCACAGCACTTGGCTGTACCCTGGGTGACAAGGCATCCCTACCACACCCAGAATTCTCAGACATAATTCTTGTCCATCAAGAGGCAGAACTATGGTAACTCACAGTGCTAAAATTACCACAGGGCAGGATGGGGCTGGGGAGGTGGCTCAGAGGTAAAATGCTGGCTCTACAATATAAGGGCTGGGATCCTTAGTGTGTGTACATAATCCCAGCGCTCTCACAATGACATGAGAAGTAGAGATCCCCAGGCTAGTGAGCCTGACATTCACAGTGGTCAGACAAGAGGCCTTGTCTCAAACAAGCCAGGTAAGGACACTCGATACTGTCCTCTCCCCCCCACACTCAAAAATTATCCTGACCCTGCATTTTCCCACTGTTTGGGTTAACAATGCTGTTTTCCCGAAGGTTGCCTTGGTCGAGGATCCCCCAGAGCCTGTACAGGAATTTCAGCATACCTGAAAGTCAAACTGTATGTCCATGTATTTTCCAAATCTGCTGGAGTTGTCATTCCGGAGTGTTTTGGCATTTCCAAAAGCCTTCGAATACAAATGTCACACAATGTCACAGTGGCTCACTATGCTCAGCAGGTCCCTGGCCCCAAATAACATTCTCGTTATGAAAATGGAGGACAGTAGGAAGAGCTAGGGAAGGAAATCACACTTTGTCTTCTAAAAAATAGTCACTAAATACAGAAGATCCAATTCTAATGCCATATTTGGACACTTTTATAAAACGAAGTCACGTGTGCTTTATAGCTTACTAATCCCATGCGCTTTCGTCACTCATCCCACTGGACCCCAAGACCTCCGGAGAGTCCAGTCCTCTGATCAGATGCTTCCCTAGCTGGGAAGATGGGCTCTGTGTGCAAGGCCTGCTGGATTACACCCAAGCCTGCCAGCCTCACTGGGAGGTCATGTCCCTCGATGTGATAATGCCTGTGAAGTCCCTATCCTCAGCAGTCACATGCCTGTTTTTACTGCTATGCTCGGGCAGAGGATTCTTTGGAGGCTTCCTGGAAGTCCCCCTCTCACCTCCAGGACTGGGATGGAGAGCAGCAGTCTGTCTCGGGCAATCCGGAGGGACTCGGTCATTGGACAGGTCACCGCAAAGTACTGGAGGATCTTCTTGGAGGCCTCTGTCTTCCCAGCTCCGCTCTCTCCAGAAATGAGGATGAAGTGGTTGCTGAGCTCTGAGCACATCATTCGGTAGGCATTGTCAGCGATGGCGTAGCTAGAGAAGGAGCAGGTGGAGGCACATGGGTTCTCAATGCTGCTAGCTTGCCCTGGCTCTCATACCTACTGGGCAGAGAGACAAAATCCCCTGCCTCCAGGAAGCCACAGCTAGACTGCCACCTCAGAAAACCTCTCTGCCAGGATTACCCGAGTGACTGGTACAAATGGTATTAGATGGCAAACTTCAATAACACAGAGGTTAAAGGCAAGGGACGTATTTGCAAAATCTACCCATGTGATGGTTGGTGGTGACTGTGAACTGGACAGACTCTAGAATCACGGGAGAGATGGGCCTGCCTGTGGGAGACTGAGGCGAGAAGGTCTGCTGACCGAAGGCACCATTCCCTGCCCGGGATCTTGAACTGTGGAAACAGAGACAGACAATTGAGCAGCAGTGTCTGCTTGGCGTTCTCTGCTTCCTGATGGTGAATGCGGTGTGACCAGCCGCTTCCAGATCCTGCCTCCTCAACTTCCTCACCACGATGGACTCTGCCCTTGAACTGTCAGCCAGAACAGACCCTTTCTCCCCTAAGTTGTGTTTGTCAGGGTTTATCAGAGCAACAGACACTAAGACTATCTGATTGATTTGATTCTAGAGATTGAATCCTAAGGCTTTATGCGTATCAAATATAGTCTACCACCAAGCTACAATCCAGCCCTGCCAAATTGGTTTGTTTGTTTGTTTGGCTTTTCGAGACAGGGTTTCTCTGTGTATCCTTGACTGTCCTGGACTCACTTTGTAGACCAGGCTGGCCTTGAACTCACAGAGATCCGCCTGCTTCTGCCTCCCAAGTGCTGGGATTAAAGGGGTGTGGCACCACCACCTGGCCAAATTTATTTCTAAAATCCATTTACATTTCTTTTGAGAATAAGCCAGATGCTAAATTACACCCTTGTAAGATACTGTATTAATTGTAGGTAGAAACAGCATGTTGTCGAAGAATTCAATAGCTCCATAAATATGATAAAATACTGTTTTCTCAAAACCTAGGGTGCAGGGGAAACCAAAGGTTAGAGACCCTGATATCCTCACTACACGAGGGGGAAGCTACCATGAGCATTTTACTCCCAGGATCAGAAACCAAACTCAAAGGTTTACTGAGAGCTGGTGAGCTCAGGGCTCAGTGGCGGAACCGTGTTGATAGTGCTGATGAGGAAAAACCCATAGATGCTTTAAGAGGAATAGCTTAGCCTCCAAGACAAATGAGGGGAGAACAGATCCCTAAGTCCACAGTAGAGGAAGCAGGAGGCTCAGCAAAGCACAGTGTGCAGAAAGGGCAAGAAATCACTCAGGGGTCCTTAGCTGCAATGACACGTGGGAACCAGCAGGGGGCACCACAGCAGCCGCATCCCAGAGAGGATGACACACATTTCTGAAGTTCCATAAAGAGCCTTCCTGTCCACTTAGACTGAGATGCAAGTGACCTGCTAACATTTCTACTTGCATGCTGTAGCATGCAAGAGTGCAGAATCTAAGAAAACCTGACACGGAGGTGGCCAGGTGGATGGGTAGGTGGATGGACAGACAGGAGGATGTAAAGAAGGAAGAGAAGAAGATAAAATATAGAATTGAGGAAAAAAAGGAAACGGGGCACAGATCTGACCTTGAGGAGGCTACTTACACGTGTGGTGGTAGTTCAAAGAAATTGACCCCTTGATAAAGTTCCATCTGGCTGGCAGTGTAGATCCCCAGCTCCTGGTACGGATTCACGGACACAAGCAGCGTCCCGATATATGTCTGAAGAAAGGAATCACACCATACGTGAGGAATTCAATGAACAAATTGCGCCCCACACTCTGGACCCCCAGGCACTGATGCCGAACTATTCCTGCTAATGTTTCTAATCGCTAGGACGAAAATCAACTAGAGACCCAGAACACAGAGAATATTTTGGTAAAAATTCCCCATTACTCTAATCAATGCACTCAATGGCCTTGAGATTGGACAGTGTCCCTGGAGTTCACCCACCCAAACTGGCAACTTTTGCTCTAGCCCTGATGACCCTGTTATTGTAGGTAACGTACACTTTGCTTGTATAGCAACTTTGTTTCCATTTTTACAATCAAGGGTGATAATTCTGAAAGCTAGGTATGGAACATACAATTTAAGAAATATTTTTTCCAGTAACCTTGGTTTCAACACACTGAACTATGTGTATTATATATAATGTATATATTATTTATATAAATATATACAATTACATATTATACAGTATTACTTTATTTTATAATTAATATATAATATATATTTTCACTATAAAACAGATATTTTTATTTCTGCTGGACATCCATCCCAAGATCCTGTGAACATCAGACAGGATAAGACCGATTTTTTAGTAAAAGGCTGTTTTCTTGGTCCTTGAAGACTTATGGGTATAGAGATGATCTTTTACATTACCTGCCTGGCATCTATTCCCTTGTTCCAAAAGATTGCTTTCAGGAATGCTCCTGTTCCAGCTCTGGGTCAAGGATGCTGGGACTGCACCCCTCCTCCCACTTGTAACCCATTCCTGTCTGTGGGGATTGGTTGAACCAAGACAGGCCAATCTGAGCTAGTATCTGCTCTGGACCATTGGCTAGCAATGTCTCCTGGAAGATGCTGCTCCCTTCCCGGCACCAGGAGGAATCAGCCGCAGAAGGCGGCAGAGCAGGGGACTCCCAAACCCTAGTCTGTTCCTGTATTCTCAAGTTATGTAAGCTGAGGGAGCATCTTCTGTGGCCTAGGGTGTTTGAGTTACTAACATCTCTCCTGACTGGATGGAGAGCACCCTCTGCTCGCCCTTTGTGGCTATGTCAGTGGTGAAGTCATTCACAGTCACCCAGGCTGTGCGTGGGGAGGGAACAGATGAAAAAGGCAGCTGGAGAATGGTTACATACATAGATGAGGTTCTCTCTGAACCGCTTGCGAAGATTCTCCAGGAAGGCGGATTCGCTGGTGTAGGCATCCAACAACACAAAGTCCTGCACTCCGACCTTGTCCCGGGCAGTGAGGGTCCCTTCCATGTGCAGACGGATGTGTTTCCTCCTCACTTCTTCCTTCTGTGGGGAACAGAACATTCCTCGGCAGTTCACTTAAGCAGAAATGTCCTCAGCAGTTCATTTATCTAGAAATGTCTGCTGTGAGTCTGGTGCCTGCAAGGAACCAGATGCTAAACCCTGAGACAGTTTCAGGCTGAGGTGACAAAGACATTAAGATTTCCGAGCACATATTTCTGCTAGTATTTTTAGCATGCTTGTTCCATGCTTAGGTATGTTTTAATTTATGAATACTCACCATTGTGTCAAAACTGACCACAGCATTCATTAAGATAACACCCTATTTGGGTGTGTAACCAATGTGTATGTGCACATGTGTGTATGTATGTGTGGATTACAGGCTATGCCATATAGTCCAGGCCCACAGTGGGTTACCATATATCAGTTTATAATGCTGTTATAGTAACAAAACTAAATAATGGTGCATTTCTCAGAACGTATCCACCATTAAGTAGCACGATATATGCATGTATATGTATTTACGTATGTATATATGTGTGTATATGTGTTGATATGTGTGTGTAAATTGTGTGTGTATGTATATGTGTAAATAGCAATGACAGCTGACAGAAACTCAGCACCTACTGTGTGAGACACTATTCTAACGGTTTGGCTTATAGTGTCTCATCTCATATTAATTCTGTTCCTGTTATCCTGCTGAGGTTGGTGAAGAAACTGAGGGATGTTATAAACCCTTTTTGAAATTCTGTTTCAAAAAGATGGCAAATGGACAATCCAAGGTGGACAGCTCCTGAGGAAGAACACATAGGCTGTTCTTTGGCCTCCACATGCACTGTGCACACCCATCCGGCCACACCCACACATGCACACACTCACACACATACATAAAATAAAAACTGAAATTATACAGTCTCACCTGGAACTTGCTTTTCTGACCTGCCTTTGGGGAGAGTTACCAGTCTAAATTCATGTTGGAAATCTCAGGAGATGGGTCAGATCTTACTCTGCTTTGTTGCTGAGACAAAACACTGACTAGAAGCAACTTGGGGGAGGAAGGGGTTTACCTGGCTTACAGGCTACAGCTGTCACCGAGGGAAGTCAAAGGGAACCTAGGGGCAAGAGCTGAAGTGGAAGCCATGGAGGTGTGCTCCTCACTGGCCTGCTGGGGTCTTTATGCAGCCCAGTCCTTCTGCTGGACCCTCCCACATCAGTTAACAATCAAAATGCTCACAGATTTGTCCTCCAGCCAGCCGGATGGAGTCAGTCCCTCAACAGTCCCTCTTCTCACGAGTCGAGCTGACAACCAAGATCAGCAGTCACCATCAGAGGGCCTTCTAGTCACAGTGTATTCCCCATGAAGGACAAACTTAGACTTCAGACCTCACTAGAAGGGCTGTTAGGACATCACTGGGAGGACACAGCCAGCACACAGTGGGAGGCCGGAATGGAGTCTACAGGTCCCAGGCACAGAGTACGGAGCTATGTGCACTGGGAGTGGGCATCCCTGCAGGTCCCAGGCTTGGCGTGTGAACTATGTCAGAAGACTGACAACACCATCAACACGTCACAGCCACACAGCCAGAAACTGAAGAAAGCCCAGAACTCAACAAAGAACAAGAAAGAGACGCTCCTGGGTGGTGCAACCCCAGCGCCTTCTAGTGGTAACAGAATTAGCATCGCTAACTTCAAGGAGAAAGTTTTCAAGACTGTTGCAGAGGTGGTAGAAGAGTGAGCCTGGATCTAGGAGGAAGTTATCCGATAACCGGAGCCCTCAGGCCAAGGTCCTCAAACAGCCAAAAGAAAATTTATAAAGAAAAATAAAGGTAGGGGACTCACACAGACACCCTGAAGTGACCGAAGACTGTTCAAGGGCTGGAAGCAGCTCGACAGTTAGAGTGCCTGCTGCCCTTGCAGACCATCTGAGCTCAGGTCCCAGCATCCATGCAAGACAGCTCACTGCGCCTCTTTTGGCCTCCAAAAGCACCTCACACAGGTGTACAGACACACAACTTAAAACTAAATTTTAAGTTAGTTTTTAGTTGTTTGCTTTTGCTTTGTTTTGTGTTTGGGTTTATTTATTTTTATTTTTGGTAAAGTACCAAGACACTTAATGGAAGAAATGGGAAATCTTTTCAATTAACTGGGAAGGAATCATTAGCTGTCCACAAGTATAGCTGAAGCTTAGCCCTCACCTTATGCACTGTGTACACACACACACAAAATGTATAGCCAAACATGCAATCTGTAAATTGAGGCACTCTTAAGTCTATGTGCAAGTGTAAAATCAATGAAGCTATTAAAAGTAAATAGGGAGAGTATCTCCCAAACACAGGGAGGCATAAAGTGTTCTCAGATGAGCTGTGGGAAGAGAAAATGGTTAAAGAAAAAGACAGAAGTTAGAATTTAGCAATAAAGCATCTCAGAATTAAGGAAATATTAGAAACTGCAGCTGTGAAGGATCTCTACCTGGAATATCAGCTCCTACAGCTCAGGGCCTGAGCAAGTGAGAGGCCCTGGCTTCAAATATACAGCTTCCAGCTGACCCGGCTAGCTGCTAGAGAAACCCTGCCCCAAGGTGAAGCAGCAAGCATTAAGGAATGGTGTCGCAGCCTGGGACTCTGTTTGGGCTATGCACACACCTCCCTCCCGATGATGCGTATGGCAGCCTGGGACCCCTCATCTCATGGGCTATGCATGCACACCTATCTCTGAACAATGCACCCAGTAGCCTCTTAGCAAACTACAAACCCCACCCGTACCCCAGACCCCACCCCCAGCGTCAAACTGTAGGCACACACACTCTGCCTCTGAACAATGGGATATGTCTGTCCTCCTAACAGCCATTAAACTTAGATTCTATTCAGTCACATTCCAATTATGTCTGGTATGAAAGTAGGGGACACGGATCCCTCCTGAAGTGGCTGGAGTGCACGTTCACGGAGGCGAACTGTGTCCTCCCAGGGAGGATCTTCAGGGAGAATCCTTTGTTATTAACTTCATATGCACAATCGGGCATGCACATTATTGAAATTAGATGCATTATTAGAGAGACACGCACAGTAAGCAAAGACCTTCCTCACCCAAGTCTGATGATCTGAGTTTGATCCCTGTGCCCCACATGGTAGAACAGAGCCAAACTGATGAGTAGTTCTCTGGTATGCACACAGTCATACACATACACACATGCATATACATGCATACAACATAAACATCCAAACAAACATATACATACAAACATATAATCACACACATACACTCTCACACACATCCGCACTCATCCTCACACACAAACATGCAAATACACACATACAAGCATGCAAGCACGTACACATACAGACACACCACACACAAATACCACATGCACACAAACATACAAACACACACATACACACACACACACAAATTTAAAGCAGAGAACTATGCTGTTCCTAAAAACCAAACTCCTTCCAGTTAAAGAAACTGTAAGCAACAGTCTGGGGCCTCAGCACCCCATTCACGTGGCCTGCTGTCAATTTTTTTTTTGTTTTTTTTGAGACAAGGTCTCTCTATGTAGTCTTGGCTAGCCTGAAGCTCACTATGTAGACCAGGCTAGCCTTGACCTCATACAGATCCGCCTGCTTCTGCCTCTCAAATGCCCGGTTAAGAGCATGCTCTACCATGCCTGGCCTGACATCAGTCTTGACAGTATATTTTCTTTCTGAGCTGTTCCATCTCTTTCCTTTGAATAAAGTTTATGTATTCTTTTGCCAATATGTTTGGGCCTTTATTTCAGTTTCTTGAATCAAAGGTCAAGAATCCAGAAACATCTGGCCCAGACCGGATTGCAGATAGTGAAGACAATGGGGAGGAATAGAGTTAGGCTATCTTTCATGGATGCACACACGGATGCACACACACAGGAGATGAGATTGGAGGGAAAGAAGAGAAGGGAGGGAGAGAGAGAGGGAGCGATAATAAATAAGAAAAAATCATTTAAAAATGGGCAAAAGACTTGAATGGACATTGTTACAAAGGAAAGTAGGTAAATGGTCACAAAACACAAAGTGCCTAAGGCCATTGGTTATCAGGGAAATGCAACTGAAAAGATGATTCTACCAGAAGAGGTCAGGTGGAGACCAACACCACCAAATGTGGCTGAGCTTCACGCCCACGGCCGGCAGGGAAGGACGTCCGTCCGGCTTTTCTAATGAAGTCAGAAACGCCAGCCTTTGATCAGTGCTTCCACTCCTAAGTATTTACACAAGAGCAATGTAAACCCAGGTCCACAAAAGGCTGGAACACCAAGTTCAGCCCACGCACAGCTTCATTGAGAATGGCCTGGGACTGGAAGCAGTCCAAAGACCCATCAACTGGAGAACGGATGTGGTCCATCTGCACCTAAGACAGAACATAGCAATAAAAGCAAAGTAAAGGGTTCCAGAGAGCGTGGAAGACCCTCCCGGGCATTGTGAAAGAATCCAGATACAAAAGGGCAAGCGCTGTGCGACTGCATTTGTGTGACTGTCTGGGGCAAGCAGAGCTAATCTACACTCAGAACAATTGTCGCCTGGTGGGGCTGCCAGGGGAAGGGCATTCGTGCTAATGATAGAGCTGTGAGCTAGCAAGCCACAGGCAGACACACCATTAACAAGGGTGGCTCCGAGCCTGGGCATGCTTGATCAATTCTTATTAAACGGAATTACAGAAATCACGGAGCTCGAGGGGATAGAGATAGGTGGCAGCGCATATGAAAAACATGGAAGGCAAGTGGGGCTGGGCCAGGAAGCTACCCTGTTTGCTTCGCATGACTTTTTTAAGCTCCTAAAGGGAAAAGTAAAACAAAAACCAAAAGACAATGGCCAGCAGATGTCTCCCTACACAAGCTCGCTAGAGCCAAAAGAACCAACTCTCTTCCCTTCCTGCTGGACCCAAACAAGACCTGACAGGCACTGGGAACTGAACTCATCCTCTGGTAGAACAGTGAGTGCTCTTAACTGTGGAGCCACCTCACCAGCCCTAGCTGGACACTGTCTAGGAAGGGAAACTTCCCTCGTCAGTGTTCAGCCACCACTGAAAGGGAAAGCAGGCACCTGGGAGGAGTCGTGACAATCCAGTCGGCAATAAGCTTGGATGTCATCACAAGTGTCTCTTGGATGTCAGTCATCCTCAAGGAAGCTCAAGTCAGCCCAATTTTCACTCCTGGGAATTCCTAAGTGGGTTCTGGAGTCCTCCAACATGGGGTACCCACCTTCAACAGCTCCACAGCTTGCCAAAGAAGCCAAGATGGCAGCTGTAGAGACAGCCGGGCACTCACTGCTCCTGCAGAAGACCCAGCTCCTACATGGTATGGTAGCCCACAACCATCCCTAAGTTCAGTTCCAGGGGATATGATGTCCCCTTCTGACTTCCATGGCCTCCGGGCACACATGTGATGCCCAGACACACACGGAGGCAAAATACTTCTCATAGACAAAATAAATTGAAGAGGAGGAGAAGGAAGAGGAAGAAATAATCAGGATGTTCCAGGCTTATTTTCCTTAACTTATAATGTACACCTTGATTCTGGCTTCTCATTGGGAGGGCAGGTAGATGCCAGACCCTAAGGCACTTGTACACACATCTGCACAAACGTGTGCACACACATACATGTGCACGAGCTGTGGAACAATTAACTCAGTTACTGAGGCTCTTCCCACTCACTTCCCCCCTCCCTTAAATTCTAGTTTTCCACTGGCTTTGTACCATGCTATGTATGTAGTAGTCTTAAAAACAGTATCAACCCTATCATCAGTGTAATTACCAAACATTTGGATTCCTTAAGGAATATCTGAAATTTATCCTTTGACTTCACACACACACACAATGTCGTGATCCTATTACCCCAACTCCCACTTGCCTCCTCTTTCTACCTTCATATTCTATTTTTATGACCCACTAAGGCTTTCTCTCTCTCTCTTTTTTTTGAGACAGGGTCTCAGTGTATAATTGGGAATATCTCAATGCATGTTTAAGCATAGCTCCAGCACCACCATCAATAATAGAAAGGCTGGTGTAAACTAGCAGTCTTTCTGCCTCAGCCTCCTAAAGGTTTAGGATTCCATGGATGTGCCACTGTGCCAGCAACAGTTTGGATCCTGTGAGATTTTTAAGTTGTTATTTTATGTGTGTGAGTGATTTGTCTGCATACATGTCCATGTACCGTGTGTGTCTGGCACCCACGGAGGTCAGAACAGGGCACTGGAGACCCTGGAAGTGAAGTTACAGACAGCTGTGAGCTGCCATGTGGGTGCTGGGAATTGAACCCAGGTCCTCTACAAGAGCAGCAAGTGCTCTTCAACGCTGAGGCATCTCTCCAGGCCCAACACTTTGGGTTTTAAGTTCTTTGAGTTCTTTGTTCTCCAGACATACCTCACCAGGCAGAACACAGTTCTGTATTTAATTTCCCTTGAGATAACTGAACTACGCAGCATATGAATGAGGGCTTCATAAAACTATTAATTTTCTTGTCTTTTATTTTTTTTTTATTTTTTATTTTTTTTTTTTTTTTGGTTTTTTGAGACAGGGTTTCTCTGTATAACAGCTCTGGCTGTCCTAGACTCACATTGTAGACCAGGCTGGCCTCGAACTCACAGAGATCCGCCTACCTCTGCCTCCCAAGTGCTGGGATTAAAGGCGTGCGCCACCAACGCCCGGCTAATTTTCTTGTCTTTTAAAAGCTATTATTTTCAGCCGGGTGTGGTGGTGCACGCCTTTAATCCCAGCACTTGGGAGGCAGAGGCAGGCGGACCTCTGTGAGTTCGAGGCCAGCCTGGTCTACAAAGCAAGTCCAGGACAGCCAGGGCTGTTACACAGAGAAACCCTGTCTCAAAAAACCAAAAAAATAAAAAATAAAAAAAGCTATTATTTTCAAGTATGGATTAAAATCTTTTTATTCATTTATTTTATTTTTTATGTGTATGTATGTATGTCTGAGTGTATACAGAGGTCAGAAGAGGTCATCGCCACCAAATCCCCTGGAACTGGAGTTACAGGCATTTGTGAGTCACCATATGGATGCTGGGAACCAAACTAAAATCCCCTGCAAGAATAAATCCTTCTTAACTACTGAGCCATCTCTCCAGCTTCCATAAAGCTATCATTTGTAAACGAGTATAGCAGGCCCCCAGACCTTAGCACAACTGACTCCATGATGGAATGTATCATGGAGGATATCATGATGGAATGTATTGTGGAGGATATCATGATGGAATGTATCGTGGAGGATATCATGATGGAATGTATCATGGAGGATATCATGATGGAATGTGTTGTGGAGGATATTGTAACATAATTTTTAAATTATTATTTATTAACTAACAGTATTCACTTATAACAAATACCAACAATTTCTTAACTATTAATCCTACAAATTCCTACAATCCCTTTAACCTATCCACTAAACCTATTGACAATTATTTTCCTAACCTTTTAGAAGGATACAGTCTCTGGGGCAGGTCCTCAGTTGTCAGGAACACAATCTTTGTTGTAGATTTTTTTTTTTTTGGTTTTTTGAGACAGGGTTTCTCTGTGTATCCTTGGCTGTCCTGGACTCACTTTGTAGACCAGGCTGGCCTCGAACTCACAAAGATCCGCCTGCCTCTGCCTCCCAAGTGCTGGGATTAAAGGCATGCACCACCACCGCCCGGCTGTTGTAGATTCTTTAACGCACTTAGCAGTCCTTTTTCTGGATCTCTCAGATGCGGGTTCGTCAGGGTAAGTTGGTTATTGCAGTCTCACCTTAAATAAGGCTTGATGCTTTCTTCTCTCTGGGAGACCCCAGCCCCTTCGCATCAGCAACTCTGCCACCCTACCTCAGAGTCCTTAAAGCCAGGCACAGTTTCCTTTAGGTCACTGTTCGGACAGATCAAACCCCTCTAGGCAAAAGCTGAGCCACAGGGTTTAGTCCTTGGCCTTTTGGTTCTTGCTCAGACTTTCTTTGCTCACCAGCTTCTTTCTGCCTCAGGGAGATCTGGCCATCAAATGATGGCCAGCACTTTTTTCAGCAGGACTCTCGGAGCTCTCTAGCATCAGGGACCTCTTCTTCTTTTGGGCTCCATGCACTGTCCTTAAATAGGAGGAACTCTGTTTCAGCTTAATTTGGGCTCCGCCCACTTAGCAGCTGAAAACAATGTCAGGCTAGATACTTTGTTTTAAGTCCATTAAGTCTTTCCTGTTTTTCTGACAACCTTGTTTTGTCAGTCAATTAAGTCTTTCCTGTTTTCCTGACTTCAACCTTGTTTTTCAGTCCATTAAGTCTCCTGTTTGTTTCCTGTTTTTAGTCCACATGCTGATAATGATCTTCATGCCCCGAATTAAGAGACAGTATCAGAAACCCCTATATATTTTCTAAATCTAATTTAATTTATCTAACTCCCTACAGGATATCATGATGGAATGGATCATGTTTTATACCATTCAGGGCGTAAAACTCAGCATGTAGACAGCACCACCTGCCATGTCACAACGAAAAAGCTTAATCCATCAAAGTCTATAGTCCTAGGAAAGTCTGTAAATGCACTGACCTTGCTCTTTGGCTACTGTAGTTCTGCTTCTGGCTAACTGTTCTTGTTAACTGAAGTATGGCAACCCAGGATGTGTTTTTTGTGCTTTAAAAGCTCACCCCAAGAAAGGCTCGGGGCTATGTTGTGTGGTCCAGTGTGGTCCCTGGCTGGCAAATAAAGACTTCCTATGGCATAAACTCTGAGCCTTCTTCTCTTACGCACAACAAAGGGTGATGGTGTGCTTGCAATAATCATACTGTGTGGACGTGGGAGATGGGCCTGGTGCTGGAATCAAACCTGGTGCACGTGAGCTGTTATCTCCAGTCTTGGATGTAGTTGGGGGGAAAAAATGATGAAAACCACCTAACAATGATGGTGTAAAACTGATGTGGATTCAGATTATTTTTAATGATTTAGAAAAACTGAATGTTGAATCATATC
>CAJQZJ010018538.1:4242903-4276705 GCA_907164525.1 Lophiomys imhausi | reverse complement strand
TGTGTATATATGGTGTGTGTGTCTCTGTGTGTATATATGGTGTGTGTCTCTGTGTATATATGGTGTGTCTGTGTGTGTATATATGGTGTGTGTCTCTATGTATGTCTGTGTGTGGTGTGTGTTTGTGTGTGGTTCTGTGCATGTGGAACATGTATTGCTTCTGTCTTATCGTAGAGATGTACAGCCTCCACAGAGCCATAATAGCTCTCAAGGCTACAACAGTCTCTCTCAGCCCTTGTAACCAAAGTGTGTGGAAGAGGTTTCCCCTCCAGGTCAGCCTAGTTCCCTTAGGACCCAGTCCCTGAATCAATGGTATTTAAAGTCTCGGGCACCAACAGAACAAAGTGAGATTGGAACCCTGTCCAGATACAGCCCAATGGCTGACTTTGTGCCCATGCCTTGGAGTTGTGATGCTTCTAAACTAAGGCTCAGCCAGGCTTGGGGGCATCTGAGTATTCCTAGTGTTGAGACATGAGAAGGCCAGCCTGGGCTACATCATGGATGCAGACAGACAGGCTCTTAGGAGCCCTCTTGGACAGTGTTCTCCCCGATTCTGAGTGCTAGGCAGCCAAACCTAAAACCAAACATTCGCTCAAGGATGGGTCCCAGGCTGGCAGCCCCGCAGTTGAAATGAAGGATTATCTTTTGATCTAACGACCAGCAGACAGTTAGCGTTTTACTATCCAGCTGCAGCCTCGTAATCACCAGTGAGTACAATTACGAGTTCCAGCAAACAGAATAATGCTTCTAAATTACCTCGAGGATTAGACCGGCTGCTGGTGAAATAAGAACAGGTTCCAGGCAGATTAACTGGCTCGTGGGAGTTGCAGGTAGAGGAAGAGTAGTTAGTTACAAGTACCCGGTGAAAGATGTGGAAAGCAAGGCTAGCTCTCTGAAAATAAGGGCAATCCCATAACTTTCAGTAGCATGGAGAGGAGTGGGGAGGGGGGGCACCTTTTTAAGTGATATAAGCTGGGCCCAGAGAGAGAAGATCACATGATCTCATTTATAGGTGGAAGCCGACAACTGATCTCAGAGACAGAGACTTGGAAGAGGTAACCAGGGTCTGGGAAAGGCCCAAGGGAGGGAGTGAGGATGGGGTTGTCCCATGAGTGCAGTTGGGGGTGTTTGGAGGAAAGCAGCTAAGTGGAGATCGAAAAGTAGCAGCTGCAGAAGCTCTTCAATATTCCAACACAAATTATAACTGCCCCAAAAGACGTGTCTTTACTCCACACCAATGAAAAATGCACGTAACTATAAACATACACATATAATTCATGTACATATACACATGCACACATATATGGCTGTGCTAGGGATTCTGTACATGTGCCTGTCTGTATGGCCATGCACACATGTCCATGTGGGAGCACTTGCACGTGGGCTGGGGGACAGATGTGGACGTGAGGTGTCCTCCTGGGTCACTCTTTTTACCCCCTTTAGAAATAGTTTCTCATGGAACCTGGAACTCACTGACTAGCTGGGCTGGCAGACCAGTGTGCCCCAGGAATCCTGCGTCTGCCTCTCAGCCCTGAGACTGGCCACTCACACCAGCTTTGACATGGGTGTTGAGCATCTGAGCTCAAGTCCTCATGGCTGAATAGCAAGCACTTTTAATCTTGGAGCAGGAGCCGCAGGCCACTCCTCAAGTAGGCTTTGAAAAGAGAAATGACCATTCCTCCTGACCCTCTCCAAATCATGTGGGCGTACATACATGCATAGATAATAATACAATGGCTTATGTATTTTGTATAACTTTGAAAAGCAGCATTCTGGCTCTTCCTAAACATAATCCACCTTTGAATGTCTCAGAGGACAGCAGAGGCTAGGATTCACTCAGGACCTACGTTCATCTCTTAGTAACTTTGCTGGGTCATGTTAGCATTGTCTGGGTCCTCTGGTGACCTCCTAAGGACTAACACCCATAGCCATCAATGTCACCACTGAAAGATTTTTTAATAATTTATGTTCATGTGCACGTGCGTGCATGTGGAAGCCAGAGGATGGCCTCAGGGGTCCTAGCTCCTCTGGCACAAGGTCTCTCACTGACCCGGAGCTCAACAATCAGGCTGGCCAGTGAGACCCAGGGATCCCGCTGTTCCCACCCTCAGCACTGGGGTTACAGGCATGTACCCTTGCTCCCAGCTTTTATGTGGGTGCTAGGACTGTTCAAACTGTTCAAGCTCAGGTCCTCGGGTTTGAACAGTTTTTTGACTGAACCTTCTCCCAGCCCCAAAGCAGAATGACATTGTGGCACCTGAAGTAGCTGTGGTAAATGTTACCCTTAGGCTCTCTGTTGTCATCTGGAGAGCAAGGGGCCTGGATGCATTTTGTCCTTTGAGGTTCATTCATGTATTGGTGCTTTGGGCCTCCCTTTGGTGGTGATACATTTAAGAGGAGGAACCCAGTGGTCCCTGGGTCACTGAAGGCGCTGCCCTCAGAAGGGGTTAGGGGCGTTCTCACAGGACCCTTTACTAGATTAAGGAAAGAGGTCTGCTGGGGTCAGAGCTGGGTGGGTCCCTAGTGCTCCAGCCTGTTCTCGGGCAATGTGATCTCTCTCCAAGTTCCCTGCTCTTGAGTTTCCAGAGGTGTGAGCTAAGTTTGTTGTTGTTTTTGTGGGTTTTTGTTTTGTTTTTAATAAAGTTACCTAGCTTCTGGTATTCCATTACAGTAGTGAAAAACTACTACCATCAGCTTGGAATCTGAATAAATCTATTGCTAGGGATGCAAGCATGACCATGATCATTATTATAAGGGTTTTAATACCTGAACAAATCAGCGGATATTTACATGCATACAAGGCATCATGGGAGGTACCTGGCCCCTAGAAATTTACAATCTGTCTGTGTAAGTTGTGCGTGTGCACATGTGTATTCATGTGCATAGAGGCCAGAAGTAGGCAGCAGGTGGCTTCCTTTATCTCTTTTCACTGAACCTGGAGCTCAGCGACTGGCTCTCCTAGCTGGGCTATGAACCTCTAGGATCTTGGGTCTCCCTCCACCTCCCTCACCTATTAAGAGGAAGCTGATCAAAGCATGCTTCATTAGGAAGTCACTTGGTGTCTTCAGTTCCCATGGTGAGGTGACATGAAGCCGGGCTTTCTTTCCAAGTTTCCATATAAAATTTTTATTTTGCAGCTGAGTTTGACTGGAGGGAGACACCCAACTTAGAATTTTTCACACCAACTATGTAAAAAAGCACACGGCCATGCTTGAGACACAGCTCTGCTTCTGCAGGCCCCTGGCAAGCCAGACTTTAAGCAACATCAGCCATGTCAGAACAGAATGTGCTGGGGTGGGGGCTCGACCATAACAGCCGCTGTTCTCAGAGATCAGAAAGGTAGGAGGGGCGGGCACACCTCCGCCTGAGGTTGAGCTCTTTGGTGCAAGCAACTCAGTATCTTCTTTATAAATAACATGGGGCTGGGGCTGGGGCTGGAAAGATGTCTCAGTGAGTAAAAGGAGCTTGCCTCAAAGCTGCCATTCCATCTCTGGGGTCCACGTAGAGGTAGCAAAGAGAAGTTTCCTGCAAACTCTCTTCTGACTTCCACATGAAGCTGGGCATGCACGTGAGTGATGCCCTCCACAATAAAAAAAAAAAAGAAAATGTAATTTGTTTTAAAACTAATTTTTTGCTTTGAGGGCTTTTTAATAAGATCACCTCTCTTGTGATTCTTCACTTGAAGCATAGCAATTCTGTTTCATAGCAACCATTCTTTCATCGGATTCCAGTAAAATCAAATGGTTTTCAGAAATAGCTCATCCAAGTCTTAGAAACGCACTGATTTTCTGTCTGAAGCTATTTGTAGCAGGGATGACGGGCCCTGAACACAGTGAGTAGTCATTTCTGGTTTGGGAATCTTGAATGACCTGTTTCTGTTTTGTTTTTTAATTTTACTTATTTATTATGTATACAGTGTTCTGTCTGCATGTATGCCTGCAGGCCAGAAGAGGGCACCAGATCTCATTATAGATGGTTGTGAGCCACCATGTGGTTGCTGGGAATTGAACTCAGGACCTCTGGAAGAGAAGTCAGTGCTCCTAACCTCTGAGCCATCTCTCCAGCCCTTGTTTTGTTTTTTTGTTACCCTTATACAATTCTGCTCAGGGAGTCAAGAAGCTTATCAGCAAGGCTGACAATCTGAGTTCGATTCCTGGGACACATGTGGTAGAAGAACCAACTCCTAGAAGGTGTTTTCTGTCTTCCACACATTTGCTGTGCCATGCACATTCACAAGCAAGCACTCATAACACACACACACAAGTGTTATAGAATGTTAAAAATCATATGATCAATGAAATTAGGCAAAATTGGGCTGGGCGTAGTGGCGCATGCCTTTACTCTCAGCACTTGGGAGGCAGAGGCAGGCGGATCTCTGTGAATTCAAGGGCAGCCTGGTCTACAAAGCAAGTCCAGGGTACCCAGGGCTATTACACAGAGAAACCCTGTCTCAAAAAAAAAAAAAAACAAAAAACAAACACAAAAAAAAGAAATTAGGCAAAATTATCAATTACCAATGAAATTACTGAAATAAATTGCAAAATTAAAGGTGAAGTCTACACTAAGACCCTTGAAGCCTATCTGAGCCCACTATTTACTGAGTCCAACTTGTTACATATGTTTTCACTGCCATCAAGGGAATCCCTTACCAGATGAGGGACAGAAAGGCTTAAAAGAGCTGAATTGGCAACCAAGTACTGAGGGCAGAAATATCTCCTCCATTGTAGGCCTGTCCCACGAAGCCACAGACCCGACCACGTGGCACAGGGCATATACTAGCCAATGGTATAGTATATGCCTAACCTCGCTCAGAAAGTAAAGCTTAATTAGGTTACAGTAACCTGCGGGGCTAGAGTGTGTACGGACTTCTACTCTGTTTTTACAACTTTTGAGAGTCTGTAATTATTTTCAATAAAGTGTTAAAGACTGTTGCCTTTGGCCTGCCATGTTAGAAAGTCATGAAATCTGCTCTAGCCATATGGTAAGGTGTGTGACCTAGCCATGGTCTCCTGCTCAGTGGCTGACACATCTTCCCAACTTCTTAACAAATTCACTTGGAGGGGACAGTCAACTGTCCCCACTATTTGCCTTAAAAAGTGAGATTTTTGAATGAGTCATCCCTAAACACTAAGGGCGTAGAACAAGTATGCAGTAGTTACCAGCACCATGGCACATGACTTTTTCCCTCTGCTTCATCTGTCAGCCACAGCCTGGTTCACACACACACACCGGTGAACAAGAGACCCTGCCTGAAACAGAGCAGAAGACGAGACCAACAGAGAGTTTCTGCTGTGTGCCCTCCACATGTGTACCTGCCTACGCACACACATCACATCCACACCCCACAAACAAAGGTGTCTTTTAAACTGTGGGTTTATCCATTTCAGGAAACAAATGATATATCCGTGAAGGTATGCCAGATGAAAAGGCTTTCGGGACCAGGGAAGTAATGAGAAACTTGCAGGGAACAGGATTGCTTATTCGGGTCCCCACTGCAGCCCTAAGTCCTGGTCTCTGGTGACCAAGGCTCATTTCCAGCCTTGTTATGGGAGCGATCTGAGTGGCATGGAGGACGTTTCTCCTGAAGGAACCCACGTGGCTCACTGCATTGGGGAAAAGGCAGGGCAGCTGCCTCCTCCCACTTGACTCTAGCAAAGGGACTCTGGGAATTCACAAAGGAGGAGAACCATCCCCAGAACTCAAGTGAAGCCAGGTGAGGGAAGAAGTGCACACCTGTAAGTTCCTGCAGCAAGAGGGGAAACAGACAGAACAAATCCAGAAACTCACGGGGCCGGCTGGCATAGCGCACGCAGTGGAGCACAACAGAAGAGACCCTGTCTCCAGCCAGGTGAGAGGTGGAGAAGGACATCCAAGGTTGCCCTCTGACCTCCACATGTGACACCACTGCACTCGGGCATGCGTGCACACACACACACACACACACACACACACACACACACACACACACACACAACTAAATGCTACCAGCGATCCTTGTTTAAGGACATGCCTCCCCCTTGCACTTCTGTGAATTCTCCCCCCTACCAAGCAACCAGGTTTTGTTCTCCCCCTGAGGCATCCTCCTGCAGTCACCACTCTGATATGTTCTGCAGCAGGGGCACAGAAAGCCATCCCTGTACACATACCTGGGCGTTCAGATACATGGCCTCAAGGCCGATGCCATTGTGAGTACTGGTTGCCAAGGCAACAGCATTTGGTGCTACAGAAATGGAGAATTAGCTGAATGGATCCATGACAGGCTGTAGCTAGAGTTGCTGGTGTGGGAGGCTCCTGAGGGCCAGCTAACGACTTCCCTGACTACAGATGAGAATGTTTCGGTGACCTTCTTTAGTCATCCAGGAAGAAACAATCCATCAATAAACCATGTTTTCTAAACAGACATACTGAGATCATTCTTTGAGGGAAGAAAACAAACAAAACAGAGGGAGGGAAATAAAGCCCTTGTAAGCATGTGTAGAATTTACTCCTAGAAGGAGGCAATGGGTTTAAATTGAGGCTGTCTCTGCCTTTGGTTGTTTCTTTGGGTTCGCCCTACTGCTGGCCCAGGCAGCAGGAAAAACGGAAAGAAATTTACAGACACTCCTACATGGAGAGGCAAAAATCACTATGGCTTTCTTCAACACTGGGTCACCGTCACTGATCACTGTACCCAGGCTAACACACTAACTCCTAGGCACCTGTGTGACTCATTAATAAATGTCATCTCCCAAACATGCTAGCCACAGTTCTCAGAAGTCGTCCTTGGCTCGTGGGCCCATGATAGGCACCACTGTGTCATCACAGAAAGCTCTGCTGTGTCCAGTTGGAAACAAACAAGAAACTGCCCCACTTCGCTCCCTTTGGTTCTAAGTAAGTGATCACATGTCCCTTGGGTGATGAAGAGACACCTACTTGGTGACCCCAAGAAAACATTTTCACCAAACAGGTACAGAATTTCATATGCTAACCCAGTTCTTTCTGGCCCACTGGCACCTCTGGGGTACTGTCATGTGGACCTGGTGGGAGAGAGGTCCCCAGCGAGGCCACCTTTGGGCCCATTACCTTGGATTCCATGGTGCTTGGAGGGAGAGTGGTTGCTAGTGCCACTCTGCTTGAGATCCCTGTAGATCTTGCCTCGAAGTGGCTGGCGATCCTTCGACAGGCGACACTCCTCATCAAGGTTTGTGTAGATTCTAGATGGCCAAAGTAGAAAACAATAATTCACAGTGGGAGGCTGGGACTGCACCTGAAGCTGCCTGTCTGAGGACACGCGGGGCCCTTCAAGGTTACAAAGAACTGGAAACCGACCCTGCCAGATCACATTACGGCCACTGCTGACCTCTGATTGGTCCCTCCGGAGGACACCTGCTGAGACAAGGTAGGGCCTTCCCTGAGCTGGGTTGACACCTACTCCAGTTCCACTGACACCTGCAGGAACTCTGCCTACACCCTCAGACTTTGGCTGCAGTTAGAGTTGAGTCTTGGAAGAGGGCCTTTGTGGCTCCAGGTCCCACCTCTACATTCCAACACACACAAGACAGGCTTTCTCTCGTCATTGGCCAGCTGTCCTGATCGTCTCCAAACGGTGAAGGTAGTGAAGCCGATGGTCCCTTTCCCTGGCCTCACAGCACCCCAGACATGTCTGTGGGGCTTTATTCCACCTCCCTCCTGCTGTGCTTGACTCAGTACAAGCAAGTGACTCTCTCATGAACACAAGGGCAAATGGGAAACAAGGACATTTCCTTAGAATCATCCAGAAAAGAAAGGGCCCATCTGTAAGTCCTTCCTCCCCCTGGTTAGTGGTACAATGAGCATTCGAGCCTCCTGGCCACCAGGGCGACAAGCCTGTGCCAGTTACCTCTTTTGTTGCTATGATAAAGATCATGACTAAAAACAACTTGGGGAGGAAAGGGTTCATCTCAGCTCACAGGTTACGTTCCATCATCAACTGAAGCCAGCCAGGGCAGGAATTCAAGGCAGGGGTCTGGAGGCAAGAACCAAAGCAGAGACCATGGGCGGCGGAGTGTCTGGTTGCTGGCTCAATCAGCTGCCCTTTTTACACAGCCCAGGGATGGCACCACCCACAGTGGGCTGAGCCCTCTTAAATCAGTTAGCAAACAGGAGCGTGACCCACAGACAGGCCCACAGGCCCATCTGATGGAGGCCAGTTCAGGGCTCTACCGATGAGCCCTCTTCCCAGGTGCGTCAAGGTTTGTGTCAGGTTGACCAAAGAAGTCTGGTGCAGCCCAAGAATGAAGGTTTCATAGTGAGGACATGACTGAACAAAACCACTTAGAAACAGAGTCGGGGGGCCTGATGCCCCTGTGAAAATTCTAGATGGAGTTTTGCCCGAAGCCCAGCCCTTCTCTGGCATTTTCAGGTTTATAAGCTAGACTGCAGCTGCAAACCCGATAAACTGATCAGTAGACTTCAGACAGATGAAACTCTCCTCTCAGATGTAATTGTGTCACAGATGGACCACCGTATGGATTCCCACCTTGCATAGACCAGACATCCTTGATGTCACCAATGGTCTCCAACCCGCGCCTTCCTCTCTCCCACCTCCCTGCCTCGTTTGTACCCACCTGCAGTGTGAAGCGGTCCGTCTCCTGACTCCCGACACTCAGGATATCACGGCCACCCCAAAACTCGCAAGAGATCATCTTGATGCAATTGCAAGAGGTTTATTTCGGGGGGGGGGTCAGTGCACTGAGGGCGCCACTCATATCCCATGCAGGGGTAGGAGTCGCGACCATGATTTGGGGGAGAGTAGAGTATTTAAACTACAACCCAAAGGGGTGAGGGGAAATACAAGTGGAAAGTACCAGCCCAGCCCATTGTTTACCACAACCCAAGGGGGGAGGGGAAATACAGGTGGAATGTACCAGCCCATTAGTTAGTCAGCAGGAAACATCCTACACCTGTTTTTCTCAGGAATGAATTTAATCTTACTTCACCATCGGCTTTGTGGTCAGCTGGTTCCTGAAACCCTGGGGGCCCGTGATAGTCATCTGCTTTGTGGCCAGCTAGTTCCTGGAGCCTGGGGCTCATGACCCATATGACCTTCATTCTTGGTTCCACCCTTTTATGGTCAGCTAAGTTCCGGGAACCACCTGGCGGCTGGCCTAGCTCTACTGCCAACTTAGGGAGTCTTTTAATAATTTTCAATCCCTTCAGTAGAACTTGTTTGTTGGCCCAGCACTGGGGGGACAGAGGCAAAGAGATCCCTGAGCTTGCCTGCCACCCAACTATAGGGAGTTCCAGGCCAAGGAGAGACCCTGCCTCAAAACACAAGGTGAGGAGCATCTGAGGAATGACAACCATGTCCTTTGGTCTCTGCACACACATGCACCTGGACACACACAAACAAAACAAAGCAAGAGCGAAGACAAAACCACTCTGTATGTATGTGTGTGTATATATATGTATTTTTTTTAAGAATTGTGCTGGGGCCTTGGCTCGGTGGTAGAATGTTTGGCAAATGGGCAATCCCTAGGCTCCATGGTGTACACACACATAGACCTTCAGATACATGGACCCACGGTACTTCCATGAGAGCTGGTGAGACCACTGGGCGCCTGAAGCAGTCTCCAGTCCTCACCTCTGGTTTCTGACTGGTGCCAGTCAACAGTGCTGGTGGAAACCTGAGGGGCGCTATTAGTTCTCCTCGCTTACAGCAAACAAGGCACTGAATCACAGAAAGATCTTATGCTGGCGTCTCTTCAGAGAATCATCTGGTCTGCCCATCAACACTTGCGTCTGCACTGCAGATGTTTCAAACATGGCATTTTAAAAGGATGGACGTTAAAACTTCATCTCCCAGGAGCAGAGGTTGGGCGAATGGCTCCTGAGACTTGGAGGGTGATGGAGACAGGAGCCGATGGGCTTGGGGTGTGTGAGACGGGAGGGGTAGCTTTTGGGTTCCCGTAAAACCTTAGGGACAACCCTCCTTGGCATGAGGTCATTGTGTGCTTTGGGAAGTAGCTAGCAGGAAGAATATTGAAAGTTTTCAGCAGGAAGAAATAAAAAAAAATTTGAGGTGATAAATATGCCAGTTACCCTCATGGGATCACTACACTAGGCGCTTGGGTATTGAGAACTTTCACTGTACCCCTCCCCAATACTGTGATTAGTATCAGGTTTTTAAAAACATTTATTTATTACTTCAAGTTATGTCTCCATTACCACCCCCTCCCTCCACCCCCTCCCGGTCCCACCCTCCCACCCTCTACCCACTTTCCCACCCATCCCATCCCTCCGGTGTGGGGTGCCTCCGTGTATCAGCCCCCCTCAGTTCCTTAGTCACATATGGTCTAAGAGCTTCCTCTTGCACAGGAGGCATACGTGGCAGTTTCACTAGGGTGGGGTGTCCCACTAACAGGTAACAAAGTCCATGTTCCTGTTCTTTTGGGTCTATGGATTGTAGGATGGTTATCCTGTACTATCTGACTAAAATCCAGTTATAAGTGAATATATGTCATGTGTATGTTTCTGGGTCTGGGTTAGCTCACTCATGATGAGCTTTTCTAGTTCCATCCATTTGGTTGCAAATTGCATGATGTCCTTGTTTCTGATGGCTGAGTAGTATTCCATTGTGTAGATGGACCACAGTTTTTTAATCCATTAGTCGGTTGAGGGACATCTGGGTTGTGTCTACTTCTAGCTATTACAAATAAAGCTGCTATGAACATAGTTGAGGAGATGTCCCTGTGGATTGGTCAGGAATCTTTTGGATTATTATCAGTTTTGAAGAACAGAAAAGCGCCTGAAAACTTCAGCTCCAGGGCACATCTGATGCCCTCTTCTGGCCTCCATGGTGCACACAAACGTGTGTGTGTGTGTGTGTGTGTGTGTGTTCATTCGCTCATGCGCGAATGCACTCATTCAACCAAATAAAAAAAAACAAAGGAATAAACCTTTTTAAAACAGAAAGATGATGACTGACCATGCTGTTGCATGAGTTGTTAGGGAGGCAGATTCAGAATGGGGGTGCAAAGGCCTCCAGATGCCATCTGAACTTCCCCCCAAAAGATTTTCCTTTATAATTAGCCAAGGGAAAGAAAGCCTTTCTTTTTTTTTTTTTTTTTTTTTTTTGGTTTTTCGAGACAGGGTTTCTCTGAATATCTCTGGCTGTCCTGGACTCGCTTTGTAGACCAGGCTGGCCTCGAACTCACAAAGATCCGCCTGCCTCTGCCTCCCAAGTGCTGGGATTAAAGGCGTGCGCCACCACCGCCCGGCTAGAAAGCCTTTCTTGAATCAGCAAAAAATACAACTTATGGTGACTTGCAGTGAAATCGGCTGCTATATTAGGCCCTGAAAGATATTCGCGTACAAACATACATCAAGATACTGAACCAGAATCCAGTGCAGTGGCTGATGGGTGACCTCAGCAGGAGGGAATCATGTCAGTGCTCTGGACTGCAGACACAGGGAGCTCTCTGTCTGCCAGCCTGGAGGGCATGAGGAGACTCCACATAGTTGACAAGAATTGTTTTCAGGAGCCACATAATGGCCATAACAGACTTTTCAACATGCTATAAAAATAAAGTTGGAAAGTTTACCAAAAACAAAACAAAAAAACCCAAAAACCCAACACATTGGCCTTGCAAATGAGGCTTGTGGGAGGACCTGACCCCAGGGTGAGGGACCTCACATCCTGCCCCCCTCAGGATTGCTGGGAGATAAGGGAGGAACTGACCAGCAGCCTCACGGCCATGCTACTTTGGAGTGGGTGTGAGGGCAGACTAGGGGACTAGGGTTGGAGATGCTGAGCCTGTTCTGGGGAGCTAGTTCAGGATGTGACCCAACACCCTGCCAGGGGCTGTCTCCGTCAGTGATCTGTGGCTGTGAAGAGACACACAACCACAGCAACTCTTATGAAGGAGAACATTTCATTGGGGCTGGCTAACAGTTTCAGAGGTTTAGTCCGTTATCATCAGACACACTTCCTCTGACAAGGCCACACCTCCTAGTCCCTGTCAAGCTGTGCCATTCCCCAGTGAGCAAGCACTCAGATCTAGAGCCTGTGGGGGCCTTTCTTATTCAAACCACCACAGGGGAACATCTCAGGTCACAAGATACACGAGGCTTATTTTTAGCAGCCATATCTCACACACAAATAGATCACTAAGAGCAGCTAGTGTAAAATAGTATGATAAATGTACTTTAAACTGATGAATTACTTATTTCTGGAATTTCCCATTTGATATTTTCAGACAGAGGTTGACAATGGGTAACTGACAATGGGAGAGAAAAGGAGTGGTCTCTAAGCTCTGTACAGTAACTTCGTTATTTAAGGGATTATCACCAGGCTGGGCAGATGGCTCAAAGGATAAAGGGCTGCCGTGCAAGAGGAACAGAGTTCAAATCCCTAGACACTACGTAAAACTGTGCGTGTGTGATGTTGTATGTCTGGAATGCTAGTGTTGCTTCAGCAAGATTGGAGGCAGAGATGGGCAAGACCTGGGAGCTCACAGGCCAGCTACCCTGGTGGACACAGAAACCAACAACAGACACACTGTATCAAATAAGGTGGGAGGCGAGGAGAGACACCCAAGGTTGTCCTCTGTGGTGGGGTTAGTGATAGCATTTAATAGCATAGAGATCTTAGAATAGCAAAAGCCTGGACTTTAAGGTAAAAGATTTACCTCTGATGTGACATATCCTTGGGAACCTGCCAAGGACGGATGACTTTTTTGATCATAGGACTTTGGGCGGGGACATGCCCTGAGGCGCCTGAGATCCATGACAACAGATCACACAGCCTCTGGACTGCCTGCTGCTCCTCCGCCCTCTGCAAGAAAAGCTATGGAGAGACATTGCCCAGGGGCATGACTTGGAAGCTGAAAATCACGTTGCCAATTCATTACTACAGGTGAAGATATTTAAGTCAAGATTCATGTGGACAGAGGGCTTCACTCCTCTTCCTGTCTCACCTCCTCCTCGGCTGGCAGAGAAACTCACATCGAAGTCTCACAGGTAGGCTTCACCCTCTTGTATGGACCCATTGTGGGTCTACTGACAGATTCTCCCTGGTATTCGGAAGCGTCTAGCCAGGAGAGTTGTCTCCCCTCGGAGCCCAGGGGCTTCAGATTGGACAGAGAACTGAAGCAAGACCCTTGAAGGCCTAAAGCATCTGAATGGTGAGCCTAAGAAACTTTTCATCTGGTAAATAATTGGACTCTAAGACCACAAAGGCAATTCCTGCTTGATAAACTGTCTTGGGATCTGATGAATGAAATTCAGAGACTTTAAGACTGAAAGATTAGATGAAGATCAGCCATTCATAATGATCCACACCCTGAGGAAAATATCCTTTTAAGAAACTTTAGGTTAATGTTAAATGGTTGTTTTGTAGCTATTAAAAAGTTTTAGGTGCTAGGTTTTAGAGTTAGGGTCTAGGTTTTAAGATTTAGGAACTTTATAGGCAACTGTTAGGTAATTGTTAAGTATTAATAAATATATGCTTGATAAATAAAAATTTACTGTTACAGTCTTCTGACATCCACACGCTCACTGTGGTACACACATTCCATGCTCATACACACAAAATACACACATCACACATACACACACAAATGCCATGAAATGTCACCAAACCAGCCACATCTATGGGGGACAAGATCTCGGAGGATACTCAGACACAAGATGCTAACAGACCCATGAAGCTGTGCAGTGCACATAGGGGTGCCTCCCACCCCCATGCCAGAGCAAGAAGAATACCTGAGACAAAAGCCAGCCATGGTGTTAGAGGGTCTGCTCTGGCCTCTGTCCCCCAAAGAAGCAAGGTGACCAAAAGCCTTTCCTGAGTCTTTGCCAGTGTGGTCTCTGTTACAGGGGCCCATCGCACCAAGGAGGACCGGACATTGTGTCTGATTGTTTGACAAAGTGTGTGGGGAACTTGGAGGCCCCTCTTATACTCCCCACCTCTTTGCAAAACTCAGAAGCCTCAGAAGGCTTCCCAATGTGAGAGAAGGGCCAGCATGAATCTGGGGGGACAGACAGTTTACAAACAAGGATTATTTTGAAGATATGCATCCCATGTCAAATGGGTTCCTTTAGCACCATCCAGCTTTTAAAAAAAAAAAAAATTGAATTAAAAAAAATTGGCCTTAGGTACAACCAGAGAGAATTGCATCATGGGAATTAAGCCAGTCTCAGAAATGTGTGCTTTCTCCCATCTGTGGGCCTAGATTTTATATAGCTGCATAAAACCACACACACACACACACACACACACACACACACACACACACGCACGCACGCACGCGCACACACTTGCGCGCGCGATGAAAGTATGGTGTAATGTCCAGGGAACAAAGCAGGCTAATGGGACGTGGGGGAGGGGTGTGGGAGGAATATGTTCAATATATAATACACCCTTGCATGAAAACTCAAACAACAAATCAGGGGCTAGAGAGATGGCTCAGTGGTTAAGAGCACCAGCTGCTCTTGCAGAGGACCTGGGTTCAATTCCCAGCACCCACATGGTGGCTCCCACCCATCTGTAACTCCAGTGATGAGGAATCTGACGCCCTCTCCTAGCTTCTGTGGGCACTGCATGCATGTGGTTCACAGACACACACAGGCAAAATACCCAAACACATAGTTTTTGGTTTTTTTTTTTCGAGTCAGGGTTTCTCTGTGTAGCTCTGCTTGTCCTGGACTTGCTTTGTAGACCAGGCTGGCCTTGAACTCACAGAGATCCACATGCCTCTGCCTCCCAAGTGCTGGGATTAAAAGCCTGCACCACCACGCCTGGCTCATACTTTTTTTTAAATGAAGAAAAAAATCATTTAAAGTTAGGTTATATATTATTATAAAGCTTTTAGATGTTTAGTCATAAAAATTATTTGTTCTCTTCATAGACTTAGATATTTTAATTGCAGATACTAACATTCAGTTTCATTAAATATTTTAATTAAATGTTGGAATTAATACATTTTTGACTATTTTGTTCTGGGAAAATTCAAAGCTCTTAACTGTGGGAAAACAGAGCATAGTGAGACACACTTGTGTCGCCAGCACTGCAGAGGCTGAGGCAGGGGATTGGAGCCTGGGACCAGTCTGGTCTACATAGCGAGACCCTATCTCCAGGCAAATGGCTGTGGCTTCTCCAGACTGGATTTCCTGAGTGTGCCTGGCAATGCCAGCCATGCTGTCAGAAGAGCAGCAACAACCACGAGGGCCTGCCATGCTAGAAGAGCCACTTGTTTTGAAGTTAATTAGGAAAATTAGTGAAAATAAGTCCCTTTCAATGAGGAAGTTTCATTCATCCCATGATGCTGTGCTCGCAGCCGCATCTAATGACACTTAATTGAGCAATCTGTCCTGCTGCCCGGATTGTGATATTCGTGAGTTCTTAGACAATGGCTGAGACTGTGCCTAGAAGCCCAGGTCTCCTGGCACAGACAGGGACTGGCCCAACCCAAGGGCTATCTTCAGTCCGACAGCTCTCGGTGACAATGGAGAAGAGTGGAAAATGGTGTGAGTTCCTGGAAGTTCCCAACTGCAATTTCACATCGAGCTTGCAAATAGCAAATATCCAGGCATGATCTGCATGCTGTTTACTTCAGAACAGACGGGCCCCAATTAAAAATAACGAGGCCTGGCTCCAGCCACCAGACCCAATTAGAGGAAATAGGGCTGATGGCTCCTGAAGTCTCTTCATTTCTCTCTGACAGACGAAATGGGACAGGGATATTGGCAGGGGTCACTGACGGAAGCCGGACAACAGAGCGCAGGTCACTCAGCTCCGTAAGCCCTTATGACTCTAGTTATTAAATAAGAAAGTAGGAAGTGCTTTGGCTCGCAGAGCTCTGGAGTCACCCCACAAAGTGTGCCCCCCTCAGCCTCCGGCACCCTGCTGCACCCAGATGCACACAGCCAGATGCCCATGAAGACTTTCAAATAATGAGAACAGCATTTAAAATTCTAACAAGGCTAGAGAGATGGAGATGCCATTCACCCAGCCTGATCACCGTACGCAGGCCTCCTGTCACTGTAAATACGCACACTTACTAATGGCACTTAAAAAATGCCCGAGGGCTGAGGGTGGAGTGCAGTGGGGCGGTGCCAGCCCAGCCACCGCAGTTCACCAACAGCAGCCCAACAATAGGGAAAAGAAAGTGGTGGGTGTCAGCCCTGAGCCTGAGACCCCAGGTACCTTTTCCTCTCCTCCATGAGCAAACATTATAATTGTTATATCATTTACTTTAAAAAAAAAAAAAAGTTAGCCGGGCGGTGGTGGCGCACGCCTTTAATCCCAGCACTTGGGAGGCAGAGGCAGGCGGATCTTTGTGAGTTCGAGGCCAGCCTGGTCTACAAAGCGAGTCCAGGACAGCCAGAGATATTCAGAGAAACCCTGTCTCGAAAAACCAAAAAAAAAAAAAGTTAATTGTAGTGGGAAAATCCCCGAATTTACCATCTTTTAAAAATGGGATATGAAAAAGCACAGGCTGGCTTTGAACTTGTCACTCTCTTGCCTCAGCCTCCTGAGGACTGGGGTCATAGGCCACCACAGCAACGCCTGGCCTCCCGCCTTCATCATTGTTAAGTGTGAGCTTCAGGAATGGTACACACATTCATGTTGTTCAACAGAGCAGCAGAGTTATTTCAACTTATAATCTGAAGCATCATTCTAACCTAGAGTAAAATCCTTCCTGTGGCCTTCCACTGTTCCTATCTCATTGAACTGGACTGTAGAAACCTCTTATCAACGGCATTGACAGAGTTTATCGTTTTGTTTGTGGCTGGCTTACTACAGTGAACATAGTGTCCTCAGGGTTATCCGCATTGCTAAACATAACAAGATTTCCTGTTTTTCAAAGCTAGATAATATTCCACAGCACAGGTAACACCACTTCTTGTTATTCATTCTGTCCATAGACACCCATGCCTCCTCCACCTCTGGGCTGTTGTAATGTCGCTGTATGCATGGGTAGGTGTCTGTCTGTGTTTCTGCTTTCAGTTCCTTTGGGTTTGTATTGACATGGTCAATTCTTTGATTTTTCAGTCAACCATGTTTTGCAGTAATTTTGGAATACAACTATTTGCAAAGCTTGTGTTGAGTTTCCACAGGCTCCCACACACCCCGTTACTTCTGGACTGTATGTGATGTGTTCTGCTCAACTAAGAACCCAGTGTTGGTGGGTCCCATTTTGGCCTTTGAGATTTTGAGACAGTGTCTCATTCTGTAGCCCACACTGGCTTCAACCTTGCAGCCATCCTCCTGCCTCTGTCTCCCAAGTGCTAGGAATACAGGCACATTTATTTAGATCCCACCCTTTTCCCATCATTGTCCTTTTCCTGCTACAAGATCTGAGGACCACAATGGTCACCGTTGACAGTTTCCCCATGCCCTCTGGTGTGGGACCATTGCTCATTCTTTTCCCCATGTCTCTAGTGTTGAAGGAGATTGGCCAGGCACGCGCCAGGTGGCACCTTGAGCTGGGATGCTAAGGTCTCTCCCAGGAGTAGACTGGGGTTAGGGATCTGGACAAAGAGGCTGCTTGCTCCTCAGCATCTCACTTCGAGAGTCTCACAAGAACTGGACAAGGTATGAGCACCATGCCAGTTGCGGTGGTGCACGCTGATAGGATTTGCTGAAGGACCACCTACGACAAGTCAAGAGACTAAGGAGGGGGATCACAGGTACCAGGCCAGCCTGGGCTACATAGCAAGATTCTGTCTCAAAAATGAACAAAGAAACTCCGGAGATGCAAGGCAGCCATAGGGGTTTAGGTGACTCTGGCCCCATCACCCTGAGCTCCTGGCTACTGTCCTGTAAAGCTGGTTTCTCTCTGGTGTTTCTAGAAAGAGTCCTGGGGCCCGTCCCAGAGATGTGTGGCTGGGGTGGATTCTCCCCTACACCAGTTCTGGTAGGAGAGAGTGTTGGGGGATATTACTTGAAATTCCCTTGTAAGGAGTATTTCTTTTTATTTTTGTCTGTAGAGACCTGTGGATATTTATTTTATACTTTGAGGCTTAACCCAAGTTTGATCACTTCTGGCTATCTCTCCCTGTTTTAAACAGGGTACCAACATGTTATAAACTATGCATTTGACAGTTTAATGCATATTTCAAACTGGATAGAAATAGACTTTTCAGGACAGGCAAGCTGGCCCAGGAGGTAAAGGTGCTTACAATCAAGCCTAAAACCCTGAGTTCAGTCCCAGAACCCACATGGTGAAGGAGAGCACACACTCCTCTGACATCCACCCATGTGCTATCACATGCTCACTCACACATGCACACAAATAATAATAATAATAGTAAGTTTAATTTTTAAAAAAGCCTTTCCAAGGCATGAGTCTTGCCACAATCAAGGTCACACAATCATTGATTTCTGTGACAAGGTCACAGAAAGGCTTTGCTGACTACTCTGAATGAGATGTTGTCTAGCCCATTGCCCGAGGGACAGTTGGACAGGCACCATTTGCAGGCACCACTGGCATCAGCCTGACACTTACAGGCATCCCTTGGAGACAGGGCCATAAGCCCCTTCTGGGGAGGTAATTAATTGGTTCAGGAGACAGTACGGGGCCATTATTCCTGAGCTGACCCAACACTGCCCCAAATGCCCGGCTTTGGGGATGAGCAACAGTAATGTTGTATTAGTAAATTGTCATGTGCTGTTTAACCGTGTTAAGTGTGCTCTGGGGATGAAGAGGTCTCCCAATCTCAGACTCTAGCATGTTTACATCAACTGTCCTCTGAAGCTCTCTGTCCTGTGTCAGGCTGATCCCTGAACCCTGTGAGAGGGAGAGGGGAAAACAACAAGTCCCCAGTGGGTTAAAACTTTGCAACCCTGAGAACAGGTAGAAAGCATCCCATTTCCACAGAGGATACTGTTTCTAACCTGTGGAATAAAAGTGCTTGCAGGGGCCGTAGAGATAGCTGAGTGGTTAAGAGCACTGTTTCCTCTTCTAGAGGACCCAGGTTCAATTCCTACCACCCACATGGCAGCTCATAACTGTCTGTAACTCCAGTCCCAGGAGAACTGACGCCCTCTCCTGACTTCCTCAGGCATCAGATGTGCACATGGGAGACAGGCATACTTTCAGGCAAAACACCCGTACCCTTAACATAATTTATTGAACGCCTGAAGCGGAACCACAAACTGGAAGCTCTTCCTTGGAGAGGACAGAAAAGGTGCTCAGTCTGGGAGCCCGGCTGACTGCCTCACCTTCCCTGGTCATCTCGGCTGGGCATCGTGAGCCCCTGCTGTCAAGCCGTTGCCTTTGTTTGCTCTCTCCAGAGACACCTGACTTGGGTTGCTGTCTTTCTGCAACTTTCTCTGCTCCTTGCTGTTTTTTCTACTTTCCCTTGCTACATGCTTAATAAATGTACTCATCTGACACTGAAAGTACTGCAGTCGTCGATCAGTCGCCTGGCCATATAGAATAACAACAGACCAACACAGACCTAAAAGACGCCTTGTTAAGAGCCCAGGGCTGGGAAGGCCAGAGGTCCTGGCATGGAAGCTCGTATGCTTTTGAAAAGTGGATATGTCAAACTGCTTCCGAATATCCACGTTTATAGCCGTAAACTGCTGTCAGCCTTCGAGAGGCTTTGTCCTGTAGTGGAAAGCTGTTAATTTAGAGACATAGCTGGTCACAGAGCTGGAAGTAGGGGACTGAGAGCTCTGTCTAGAACAGGACATCTGCAGCAACTCCCCCAAGGCTTGGGACCATCGTGGAAGAGAGGCCAGAAACTCTCTCCCAACACGTTGGAGAGACTGTTTGAGACAAGATCTCAGGTAGCCCAGGCTGGCCTCAATAACTGTGTAGCCAATGACCTCATGCTCCTGATCACCTGGCTTCTACCTCCCAGGCACTGGGGTTCCGGGCACTGGGATCCGGGCACTGGGGTTCCGGGCACTGGGGTTCTGGGCACTGGGGTCCGGGCTTGCAGCACCAAACCCTGTATAATCAGCACTGGGGATGGAACCAGGGCTTCAAGGACCTCATCCCCAGCCCCTTCAGAGCCTTCTGGCTTTTCTCAGTCAGTGTGTTCTCCTGACTGTGGGATCATTCCTCCTCCTCCTCCTCATCTAAAATCAAACTGGAAACCAGTGTGGAGGGCTTGAGCGCCCCTAGAAGTTGTACATGAATTTGAATTACCATGAAAATAGTTATTAAAACTTCATAAACAACTATTAAAGTGAAATTTGGACTGGAGTAGTCAGTAGTAGAGTGCTGGTCTAAGAAGAAGGCAGCCCTAGGTTTTATCTCCCCAGCTGTTCTTCATTTTTATCTATATCCATCTCTACCCATCCATCCACCTACCTACCCACCCACATATCCATCCACCCTCCTACCACCAACACATCCATCCATTCCTCCATCCATCCACCTACTCACACATCCACCCACCCACCCATCCATCCATCCACCCATCCATCCATCCATTTATCCATCCATACATTCATTTATCCACTCACCCATCCACCCATCCATCCATCCACCCACCCACACACCCATCCATCCATCCACTAATTTATCCACCCACCCACCCTCCCACCCACCCATCCGTCCATTCATTTATCCACCCACCCATCCATCCACCCATCCATCCACCCATCCATCATCCATCCATCCACCCATCCATCACTTATTCTTCCACCCGCTCACCCCTGAGCCCCTCCATCCATCTAACTTATCTTTTCTTTCATTTTTTTCCTTTTTTTAAATTTTTTTCCTTTTTTATTTCTTCAAGTTACATCTCAATCGCAGTCCCCTCCCTATTCCCCCCTCCAGTCCCACCCTCCCACCCTCAACCCCCCATCCTCTTCCCATTTTTTTTAAGTTTAAGGTATATCTTATTTCCCCCTACAGTTTCCCCTTTCAGTCCAACAAATGGCTCTTTCTCTTATAATAATAAATATAATACAAAATAACAGAGGTAATTAGGCCACAGTTATGAGGGTTATATGGCTTAGCATACATTCCCAATGTCCAGTCCATATTTATTTGGCACCTGACTTTAACATTCTACTATCTAACCATCTCCACGAGTCTTTTCTTTCATTTTTAATGCAGCCTTTATTTGATGTTTATCCCAGCACACACTGGCAGGCCACTACTATAAGATGATATATATTTGATCAAGACTTTGTGTCCAAGCATGCCATGATCATCCTCAACATCAGGACTGCCAAGGAATTTTCAGTTGGGGGCTCAGCTGGGTTGACAGTCTCAAAATCAGGCCATTGTACTTAAGAGTGTTTTTTAGGTCAGGCACCAATTAATTTCTGAGGCAGTGTCAACTCCACCTCCATCTACAGACGGCACAAGCACTCTTTCCAATAGTGAACAACAGTTACCTATTCCCATAAGGAACTCTCAGCTGGCACACCTACCACATTGTCATGGCAGGCTTCTCTGTGACACTGTTCTTAAGCATCCCGACAGTGCTCTGGAGAATTAAGGCCAGGCACACCTTATGAACAGAACACTCTGTGATTTCACCGAGAGATTTCACACAGAATGGCTGTAGAATCTGTACGTGTAGTAGGAGACAAAACCGACATTCTTAGGAACTGGCTTGTCCCAAACAGGTCAGGCACTAGGACCTCGGCTGTATTCTCCAGCCTGAGATGGGGAGGTCTTTTTTAGTCCGTTACATCCAGGCATGTAATCAGCAATTGTTCCCATTGTAGACTGCAGATCCACCATCTGTATGCTCCAAAGGGCTGGGAGATTGTTAATACCCGGTCCCTGTGGGATTAATCTGCAATTTCACACTAAATGATTTTTAAGTATAATTTGTTACAATGGGACATTACCACTTCTAAAACAAACAGCCGGGGGACTGCTGCTTTGCAATAAGGAGGCGGCTGCCAAGTCCTGCATGCGAACAGTTACCATGCTGCTGTTTACCTTCACTTTGGAAGCAAATGGGAAAGTATGGAGACAGCCCAGTCTAGAACCTCAGGAACAGGCTGGCACTGAGGGGACTCTCTGTCACAGGGGAGCACTGTCAGACCACGAAACAGCCTTAAAGCCAGTTCAGGAGAAGAGTTCTGGGCGGTTCTTCAAACCCCGTTAAAGGTGGTTTAGTGTTTGAGGGATCAAGCCACTCACTGTGACAAGAGAACCATTAAAAGTCCTCTGTGGCCAAAAGAGGAGCCCCCCAGATCTGTATGTGATACTACAAAGATCTAGCTCCCGGCAGGAAGAAGATCTGTTTCTGTTCATAAGACACACCTGTCTGTACTGTCTCACCAGTTAGGACATTATCTACAGCAGTGGTTCTCGACCTGCCTGATGCTGTGACCCTTTAATACAGTTCCTAGTTCCTCATTCTGTGGTGACCCCCCAACCATAAAATTATTTTATTGCTACTTTCTAACTGTGATTTTGCTACAGTTATGAATCGTAATGTAAATATCTGATATGCATGACCCCTCAAAGGGGTCATGACCCACAGTTTGAGAACTGCTGATTTGCTTATTTTAGATCTAGGCAGAGCAAGAATGCCAGCTGAAGGCATTTCTGGGTGCTTTCTTTTGTTCCCACTTTCTACTGTAGTGACCTATACATAGAAATGTTCTTTGCCTCAATTGTCTGTGGTGGGCTCAAGTGTTCTATTTTACAGACCACGCGAATGGCATGAGAGCCACAGTCACATGACAGCCTTGTAAAGTGGTTTTCTGACAGTCTTCTGATGTCCATTTGAGCTACATTCACCCGGTGAGTGATGTGGGCCCCCTCGGCTGAGAGGGGCAGGGGGTGGCGATTCCCCTGCCCACAGCTGCACATCAGCAGCTCATCTGCCCAGGCCTGAACCAGGGTCATAACAAGGAAGCCACCTGTGCAGAGAGGTAGGAGGGAGGAGTGTGGCACAGCGCCCCTTCATCATGCGCAGACACTGTCAGCTCCAAAGACTTGACATAGCACAATCCGCAGAGATTCAAGACAGAGTTCTCGCCCTCTTTCTCAGATTGGTGCAAATATACAGCCTTGTGGTCTTATCAGGAAGACCCAGGAAAGGGGAGAGAGTATACCACTGGGCAGAAAAAGACATGGGGGTTAGGGGGGAGGGAAAGAGACAGAGAAACACAACACAACACATACAGAGAGAGAGAGAGAGAGAGAGAGAGAGAGAGAGAGAGAACCTGAGTCAGAGGGTGAGAGATAGATACAAAGACACACACAGAGAAAGATCCTGAACCAGAGAGAGGGAGGGGGAAAAAAGGGAGAGGGAGGGACACACGGACACACACACACAGGGGGAGAGAGAGAGAGAAAGAGAGAGAACACTTATGGCTGGCAAGATGGCTCAGTGGGTAAAGACACTGCCCTGCCAAGTCCACATTGTGAAGAGTACATAGTCCTACAACTTGTCCTCTGACCTCCACATGGTGTGCATGTGTGTGTGTGTGTGTGTGTGTGTGTGTGTGCATGTGTATGTTGGGGGATTGCCCCACAAATAAAACAAGTAAATGTTAAAAGAATTTTAAAGGGCTTTTTATTAGCACCAATGGTCTTTCACAGGCATTGGTGTGACAGCAGGAACATGTGTGCACACACACATTTACTCTTGTCTTTAGTATAAGAAAAATACTAATGGCCAATGAGAACAACGTGCAAACACATGAGAAGAGCTAGGACTTAGAGGTTGGGCAATAAGGAGTGGCAGGGGCACATTGTTGCCATTCTAGTGGGGACATGAGAGGCACAGCTGTCCTCAGTTCCAGCTGGTGGCTGTCGAGACATTGTGGGCCTCCTGGGACAGTTTTCGAGTTCTCCAATCAGAGCTGGAAACCCCAACTTGAAGTGTTTTTAATGCTGGAGTCTGATTTAAATTGTTGAAAAAGAAGTTCTGATCCATTGCTCTGATGAGAAGCAATAGGAAATCATTTTTTAAAGAGAGAAAGAATGGAACATGAGAATGAGTTAAGGCACCATGCCCAGTACATGAGTCTTGAGGTACAAGCAGTAAGTCCTGCATGGAAGAAAAATCACACCATAAAAGATACACAGTCTGAGCCGGGCGTGGTGGCGCACACCTTTAATCCCAGCACTCGGGAGGCAGAGGCAGGCGGATCTCTATGAGTTCGAGGCCAGCCTGGTCTACAAAGCAAGTCCAGGACAGCCAGAGGTGTTACACAAAGAAACCCTGTCTCGAAAAACTGAAAAAAAAAAATACACAGTCTGAATGAACTCAGTTACAAAATTCAGAGGCAAGACAGTTGTCCCCACTACTGACAGCCAAATGCGATTTCCTGGTGAGACTTGAGGTCAAGAGCCCAGAGCACATCACAGCACGGAGCCATGGTGTCTTCACCCTGAAGGAGCTAGTCCTCCTGATGGCACCTTTCTGGCCACTTCAGTAAAAACCCAGTTTTATTGGTTGAAAAAGTTGAGCTCCTTCTCAATTCAAAGATGTATATTGCTGCTTTATCTGGGAGGTTCACACTGCAGAACCCCCTGGAAGCTCAGCCCTCACCACTGAGTTCCTCCGTGAGGCATCAGGTGCTGCCTTCAGCCTCTGTTGTGTAAGCTGATGGCTGCCACTCTTTCAGAAAAGGCTGGGAAAGGAAGGCCAAACAGCCTAAGCCGCTCGGCTGGAGATGCCAAGACATGTTACTCACTCCCCCAAAATGCTTCAAGCTAAGATTATGCTACACAACCCATCATGTCTGCAGAGATTTGGAAGGTGTCTCAGAAGTTCTCAGAGCCTAATGACTGCCACTTAACAGCCTAATGATGGAGACGTGCATTTAGTAATAGCCACCAAGAAACAGCCAGGACGAAGCTGTTTTGACCATAGACATCCATTATAGTGTTGATGTTATTTATTTTGCCCTTTTAAGATAAAACCAAATAGAATAGCTGCTTGACACTTCAGGTGTTATCACAACCAAGAATATATTCACTGAAGTTACAACATAAGCCCCATCCCCAAAGCATTCACTTGGAATTCCTCTCTGTTTATAAGGGGAATCTGCTACCAATGTCCATGTATTTGCCACTGAATTTCAAGGACCACAGAAGGTCTGATCCGACCTGTTTGTAACCTGTGAATCCCTCAGTTGCTGTGTCATAGCTCAGGCCAGAGCAGACACAGCCCAGGGTCTCCAGAAGCCCAAGAGTTTTGCACCAATTAAAAGAATCCTTGAAACACTCAATTCAGCAATCTTAACACTTTTTTTCGAGTCCCAAAAGGAAAAAGCCCCCCCCCTTTTTTGTTCTTTATATCCTAAAGGAAAAAAACTCAAAAGAAATACACCCCAAAGGAAAAAAGACCATATAGGATCCAGCAAAAGCAAATGAGGTCATTCTAAACGGAGAAGGAAGGGAATTCTTCAAAATCAAACAGAAGTTCCTGAAATTTGTCCCACGTGTCTTTCTGGACCCCACTCCTTGACAGGATTGATTTTACAAATGACCTCTGCCTTTTCATGAGATGTAAACATGACAGCCACTGAGCTGGTCTAGGTGGAGACAACAGGATTTCATAAATGCAGAAATAAGTAACCGCAGTTAGCAGCAGCAGGCTGTCGACAGTCATGCCCCCAAGTCAGCCAAGGCCGCAAAAGAGATGAACATCCTCCCCTGTCTCCCCCAGAAAGAGCCCACGCTTCAATATTCAGGGATTGTTTTCAGGCAGTTGGCAGTGGCCTCCCTGGGCTACTGAGCCTTAAGAAATCAAAATCAGGCCGGGCAGTGGTGGCGCACGCCTTTAATCCCAGCATTTGGGAGGCAGAGGCAGGCGGATCTCTGTGTGTTCGAGGCTAGCCTGGTCTACAAAGCGAGTCCAGAACAGCCAGAGATACACAGAGAAACCCTGTCTCGAAAAAAAAAACTAAAAAAAAAAAAAAAAAAGAAATCAAAATCAGAAACTACCATCATGACTGCCTGCCTGTTGAAGAGGGTGCCTGCTTCCTAGTGTGTTTCCGTTGAGATGTTCCTCACGTCACCTAAATGTAGGGAATTAGAATAATCAAATTAGATTTAGAAAATATATAGGGGTTTCTGATACAGTCTCTTAATTCAGGGCATGAAGATCAACTTGGATGTGAGCGATTAGCTTATCAGCTTGTGGAAAAACAAGGTTGAAGTCAGGTGAAAACAGGAAACAAACAGGAGACTTAATGGACTGAAAAACAAGGTTGAAGCCAGGAAAAACAGGAAAGACTTAATGGACTAAGAAACAAAGTATCTGGCCTGGCATTGTTTTCAGCTGCTAAGTGGGCAGAGTCCAAATTAAGCTGAAACAGGTGGAACAAAGAGAGATCCTACTTAAGGACGGAGCCAGATGCCCCCCATGCGAGAGAGCTCAGAGAGTGCTGGTGGACTGATGGCCAGAGCTCCCTGAGGCAGAAAGAAGCTGGTGAGCAGAGAAAGCCTCAGCAAGACAGCAAAAGGCCAAGGACTAAACCCTGTGGCTCAGCTTTTGCCTAGAGGGGTTTGATCTGTCCAAACTGTGGTCAGCTTTAAGGACTGAGCAGAGTTGCTGATGCAGTCTCCCAGAGAGAAGAAAGCCTCAAGCCTTACTTAAGGTGAGACTGCAATAGCCAATTTAACCTGACAAACCTGCATCTGAGATATTCTAGAAAAAGGTCTGATATGTGTGTTAAGGATCTACCACAGAGACTGTGTTCCTGACGACTGAGGACCTTCCCCAGAGACTGTATCCTTCTAAAAGGTTATGAAAATAGTTGTAATAGTTACCAATAGGTTTAGTGGATAGGTTAAAGGGGTTGTAGGAATTTGTAGGGTTAGTAGTTAAGAAATTGTTGGTATTTGTTATAAGTGAATATTGTTAATAATTTATAGGTTTAATAGTTAAGAACTTAATTGGTATTTGTTATAAGTGAATATTGTTAATAAATAAATACTTTTTAAAAGTTTGGTTACACCTAAATCGTTTTTTTGTTTCCAGCGCTTGACAAAGGCAGGAAAGATAAACCCTTACTCTGGAGTGACCACACTGTGCATGACACAGTCGGACTGTGACCCTGGGCCCTTCTGGGTTAAGAAAGATCTTAGTAATTCTGCTGCAGACACGCCCTGAAGTTCTCTAGGCTGAGCCACTTAGGCAGCTCCTGGGTGGGAAGAGAGAGAATTGGTCCTGATGCTGCCGATCATGGGTCCTTGCTGTCACTGTGTCTTCCTCACCAAAAATATCAGAACAGTCAGTGAGGGGAAAGCTAAGATTATGGGGAAGGAGAATTGCTCAAAATCTGTAATAAAACTGAACTTTTCCACTAAAGAAAAACCTGCTTTGGTGTGGTGGTGCACACCTGTAATCCCAGCACTCGGGAGGCAGAGGTAGTTGGATCTCTGTGAGTTGAAGGCCAGCCTGGTCTATAGAGTCCAGGACAACCAGGGCTATTACACAGAGAAAAACCAAAACCAAAACAAAACAAAAAAGGTTTCTCACTGCTGACTTCACAGTCAACAAGGACAAATACTTTCTCCCAACCACAAGCATCCTAAGTCTACTCAGAATTGATCATCAAAAATCCAGATTAGGACAAACAAAAGCCACCTACCCTGTTCCTCCACCTGTAGAGAGCCGTCTGCGACTTGCGTTTCTGTTAGGCCTTGTGGGGTCTTACTAGGGAAGAATCCTAAGTGTGCAATATCAGACCCAGTCGGAGGCTTGGGGTTCCCTCTCCACACAGGAAGCCATGGGAACAAGTGAACTGAGTCCTTTTTTATTTATTTAATAAAGAGAAGCAGGCTAGAGCTTTGGTCCCCTGTGACTCAAGATGGGTCTCATCAGCACAGGTCCCTCAGCTTCCTTGATTGTAGACTCAGCCCAAGACACTTGCTAAAGAATAATTGTGCAATCCCCCTGCCTCAGGTCCCAGTGTCATCAGGTGACTAAGAGAAAAGATGCCAAAGGGAAAAAAATACATCCATCTAATAGAAGGACTTTTGAATCATCCTTGTGGTGGTTTTTACAAACTGATCCCCAAAGAAAGAATTCACAATCTCCATTCTTTAGTTTAAAACGATGACGGTTCCCAGTCAAAACCCAAACAGAGAAGTCAGTTTTCAAAGATAGCATTCTCTCCCCCCCCCCATTCCCATCCTTCCTCTCCCCCCAACACCACTCCTGGCCGTCTTTTCCATAGCAATTTACAGGTTCCATTGTTAATGACCACACCAGCCCTCAGAACACAGAACCTCACCCCTACAAGGAGCCAGATTCCATCTTAATGCATTGAGAGCAGAGTCATTTCAAAGGAAAGTTAAAACACCCACAAACGCAGGTGCATTAGTCCTGGCCCATCCAGGGACGTTCAAAGAAACACGGAGCATGTGAACGATTTCATCTGCCTTTGTAACAGGCCTAAGACTAGGTTTTAAAGATAAGTCAGACGGAGAGAGAGGAAAACTGAGATGTTTCTCAACCACAGCCTGGATCAACATCTGTAATCTACGTTTCTCCCGGATGAACGCAAGCTCAAGAGGACGTGAGGGTGCCCAGGTGCCACAAGGAAGCCTTGGCCAGGTGCCAAGGTCATAACCACTGGGGGAGGGGGGAGGATGGGATGGAGTAGCTGAAAACGCGGCGCCCAGCGGTGGAAGTCCACGTTCTGCCTGAACTTGGGCTCCGGGGTCACAGTGCGGAACGCCCCGAGGTGGGAGACAACGCGGGAGACAACGCGGGCTGTCTTGGCAGGGGAGGACAGGATGCAGCTGCCCTATGAGCAGCAGGGCCACCCGAGCACAGGCGAGGCTGGGGGGCGAGGAGAGACACGGGAGGAGAAGGGATGGGACCGGGGGCATCCCAGATGGAGAGGACCCTGTAGCCTTGGATCACTGGAGCAACGCTCCAGAGCGGGGTGTGGAGTTGCGGCACCCTGTCCTGGGCCACCCGCACTGCGCGCCACCGCTCCCGCGGCCAGAGTGAGGGCGGAGCCCAGAGCAACGCGGGAGTCCGGGCGGGCCACGGTCCCCAACGGCCTGCAGCGTCCAGGGCGGCAGGCCACTGTCTAAGCCAAGCTCCCCTCCGCGCTCCCGAGCCCTGTCACCGGCCCCTGAGTGGCAAGGACTCAACTTTCTCGGAGCCACAGGTGGCCGGGGCGAGTTCCCAGGGTGCGTGTGGGGATCCAGCTCTGTGCGTGCGCCTCTGCTCCTCTGCCCGCCAGGTCCCCTGTCCGCAGCATCTGGATCTCAGCCCTGCCCATCATCCCGCACGCATGCTCGCAAAGTTGAAAGAGGGGTCTCTCTCCCCTGATGACCGCCCCACCCCAAGGCAAGGAGCCTCGGGGCACACGAAGCTGAGTTGCTGGGGCCCGCCTGCTGAAATCCCCTTGACCCTGCCCTGTAACTGACCCTTAGGGAACAGGAGGGAAGGACGCACCCCCACCCCGCGCGCGCAGCGTACTGCGCATGCTCAGAGCTGGACAGCTCCAGAGAGGGAAATTTAAAAACGCTTCGAGCTGCGACGGCGGCCAAATTGCAGACAACGAGGGGCGAGCGCAAGGGAGTACCCCTGCCGCAGCGCCGCCCCCAACGCGCCCAGGATCCGCTCCAGGTACCACGGTGCAGCCGGGGCCGCGTGCCGCTTCCGACCTGCGGGGGCCCCACCGGGGCTAGAGGCTTCCCACGCCTGCTTCAGGCTTGGCTTGGGGGATTTAGGGGCGCCCCCGGAATTTCATTTAATGCTGTGCTTGTATGTGGCCGGGTGGGTGACGCAGTGCACGGCCTGGTTTTCTAGCACCAGTGTCTGGAGTCTCCTTCCAGGGCGGGAGCCCTTCGTACGGTTCCCGGGACCCATCAAGTCCCCTTTCTCTGATCTCTTCATTTCCAAAACTGAATAGCGATGGAGAGTGGGGCTTGGAAGCAAATGGAGTTCTTCGGATTTCTATTTCGTCAAGGCTTTCCGAAGCTTGACGTTTCCATTTAGGGGCTCCCCTCCCCCCTTCCCCTTGAATTTGAAAGAACTTGGAATTTCACCCTTTCTCCTTGCTTGGCTCTTAAACCCCCCGGTAGGATTTTTTCTGGGACTGTTGACTGTTTGTCAGTCACTTCTGAACTGCGGGAAACTGTGGGTCTTTTTTGCCCTGTCTGCATCGGTGCTGATGGGAACTTTTTTCCCCCCCTAAGGAGATGATAGCAAGTGACATCCCTCCCAAAATGTCAGGAATGATCAGAAGCTCGGGGCAGAGCCACCACCACCGTTCTGCGCAGGAATACAGGTGAGGGCCCTGTCTGTGCTGGTAGAGGCGCCTGCAGCCTGGGTGGTGCTGAGGTTGGAGGAGAGCTAGACAGCCTCGATTTCAGAGTGGCTCTCTAGTTTTGTGTCCCGTTCCCCCCCAAATGGGGAGTATCTCTCGTAGGTTAGAGACTGTGGACAACCTGGTGAGAGTAGCAGCTGTTACCTCCTATCCAGTGATCCTAGCAGGGGCTCCCCAAAAGCATTCTGGGTGTTTGGAGGTTGTGGGTCAGAACTCATGAGTTATTAGCCCGGCTGTGTGACTTTTAGCAAAGTCCTTTGCCCCCTCTGGACCTTGTTTTTTCCTCATGTAAATAAATGATGCTGTTGAATTAGATGATCTCAGGTTCTCTTGTGAGTTCTGCCGGCCAACCAGTCGGGAAAACTAAGCCCAACCCAACTGGTTCTGGAAACAGAATCAGAGTTCAGGGGGAAGGTGGGGGAGCCTTATGGGCATTCCCTCTTTGTGGAAAACCATTAGGGGTTCCGCCCAAAACCAAACCCAAGCAAAACAGCCTTTACAGATGGGATCACTGAGGCCCAGAACGGAACTCAGGCGAGAGCACACAGCCGTTGGAAGAGAGGGAGGGAAGGAGGAGAAGGAAGGGGCACAGGGTCCCCTGCTAGTCCCTCTTTGAGGATGGGGTGGCCTGACCTGGTTCCCAGGGCCCTAAAGCCAGCACCAGCACTGTGTCTTGGTTGAGGAGCAGGGGCCAGGATGGGGGCTGCCCTGGGAAGGCCAGCCTGTCACCTCAGATCAGCCCTGTTTACTCATGGGCTGTCTGGGCCAGGGGGCCCCTGGAGCAAGAGCAGTGCCTGCTGAGGCAGCCAACAGCCTCCGATAGAAGAAGGTCTCTTCTGGACACAAAACAGGCCAAGGATTCAAACAGCTGGGTTCACCTTGCGGGTCCCAGGGGATGCTGTGTGCAGCACCTGGCCCAGGGGCAGAGGCTGTTTCAGCCTCCGTCATTCCTGGCCTCTGCTGAGTCCACCATTCAGGTGAGGAAGCTAAGGCCAGCATCATGCAAGCTAGGGCTTCCTCTCTGGGCTTCCTTCTTGCTATTAGGGGTTAAATAACCATGTGTGGGAGCTGTGTCAGCATTAAACCCGACTGCATGCCGGTTTCTAAACCTCAGTTTCTTCACCCGTAAAATGGAGATAAATGCTATCAGTGATATGGGTTGCTGTGGCAACCAAGCAGCCACATCTGGCTTGGCCACTTGCTGAGGGTGTGATGATCCTGGGCCATATCACCTCTGAGCCCTCATTGGTGTAATACAACAGACAAGAGAAACTGCTAGAAAAGTAACAGACACCCAGCAGGGGGCCTTGTTCCCCGGGGCAGCTCTACTGTTGCCTTCCACGTGGGAAGACCACGAGAGAGCAGGCTCTCCCCAGGGCTGGATGTAAGAGCTTGAAGGCATGGACTCTGATTCCATCTCCATAGCATCGCACAAGGGTCAGGATAAACAAAGGTGAGAGGCCAGACGTATGCCATTCCCCGGACTGCTTCTGACTGGTCCCGTGACTTCAGATTCCTGTATTTAAAGCAAGCAGGATGGGGCTCAGTGAGATGTCTCAGTGGGAAAAGGTGCTCGTGGTGCTGTGAACTGAGTTTGATCCCTGGAAACCATATAAACGGTGGAAGGCAAGAAGTGACTCCACAAAGCTGTCCCCTGACCTCTATACATGGGCTGTTATAGCAGTGTTCCCCCAAATAATTTCAAAAAATTAAGAATCTTAAATGGGACAGTTAAGCTGCCATGAGGATTAACGATGAAGCTTGCAGAACAAGGACCGCTTAACTAGTTTTGTTATTGCTGCTTCCATCTTAGCCGTGTTGGAATATGTGGGAGTCAGAGCCACAGAGGGCCTGCGGGGGTGTGGAGAGGGAATTCTGCATGCCCATCTACCACCCAACGGAGGTGCCCATGAGGCTCAGGCTACATGTCCAGGCCAGTGCCACCCAGAAACTGCCTGCATCACTCTACACTGTCCCACTCTAAAACCAGGGAAGGGCAGACAGAGATCACCCCTGGGCCATGGCAGGTGTGTTTTGCTCACTGACCAGAGGTGCCTGGACCCCAGCACGGCATACCTCTGCCACCTGCAGACATTCATTTCCTTGTACAGCTGGAGCATCCAGATGGCAGAAAACCTTAACTTTCATTGCAACTGCTTGGGGTCCCCTTGCCTCGGTTTACCACCTCTTGTGCAGCAGACTTACAGCACCAGTGCTGACCAGCTGCCCCCAGATCTTCTTGGGAGGGCAGCATTCCTGTGGCAATCTGGTAAGGGAATGAATCCAGGGATTAGCCAGGGTGAATGCTTTAGCAAGATGATGTGGTAGTGACTGGCCAAACAGGGACTTAAACCTGAAGTTGCCACACACCCTGGTATCACTGTGCCCCTCGTCCCACACCTCACTGATAATAAAGAACACATCACCTCACCGCCATGTGTCCCCCAGACAAGTTACTGCCATCTCTGAGCCACTTTGTGAAATGGAACTTCTGAGAACCAATCAGCAGGCTGCGGTGAGGGCTTTGTGCTTCTTTGGGCAATGCGGTCAGCCAGCCTGGGACAGCGCTTGCTCCTGGAAAGGAAACTTCATAATAACTCAGTGCAGGGAGCCTTTGCTTCCAACAACTCCCATTTTTCTCCCTGAATAATAGCCCAGGAGAGGTTTATGGCTCCTCAGTTGCGTTCCTAGGTCTCCAGGGACTGCTCCAAGGATTGGATCCTGTAGGCTGTGAATCCAGCCACTGCTGAGGGCCCCATGCAGGCCACAACCAGCTGCCTGATGCTCCATCCCCTGGGGCTAGGTTAGCCGTTAACTTTCAATGCCCACGTTCCAGGAGGGCGTTGCTGACTGTAGCCAACGGCCCAGTTCTAGGGCAGCTGTCAGGGATCAGTGGTGGAGGCCTAGTAGGGCACAGTCACCAATTCCTATGGCCCGACACCAGGGCCACCAGTATCTCCCCTAGCAGCCTTGAGCTTCGCTAGCTTCAGCCGGGTTTCTTAGCTCAGAGGGTGGGAGGGAAGTCTACTCCCAAAATGCCAAGGGATAGTTCTTAAGCACCTGCTGGGTAGTAGGGGCTTGGTGCTTTCCCTGTCCCAGCAGGTGCACGCCTCAGGTGTTCTCAGGCCCACAGCAGCTCTCATAGTGCACCACAAGAGTCCTTGCCCTGATGGTCTGCCCTAAAAAAGGAAGTGATCCTGGGAAGGGAAGTGCTCCCCACACACACATGATTTTGTCCAGTGAACCACAGTGCTGGGTAGAGATTGGCTAGTTCAGTGTTGACTGGATGCATGGGTGTGCAGACAAATACTGCAGAGTAATGGAAACGTGTTCAAGAGCCCCTCGCTGTGTGAGAGGCAGGAAGGGAGGTGCCGCCCACCAACTGTAACCTCCCTGGTAGACTTGAATGGGGTACGAATATCTTTTCACCCTCCTTATTCAAGGTCAGTATATTGAATAGCATCCCAGCTACTGTACAGACAAGGAAGAGAGGTGGCCTTGCCGGGGTCCAGTCATGCTACTGCTGCAAAATGTACACATGAGCATGTATACACACACACACACACACACACACACACACACACACACACACACACA
>CAJQZJ010018538.1:4225669-4242893 GCA_907164525.1 Lophiomys imhausi | reverse complement strand
ACACACACACACACACACACACACACACACACACACACACACACACACACACACAAAGTCCCAAGTCAGCTATTGTTCTATACAGGAAACCACCTCCCTCTTCCCCAAATCACATCATTTCGTGGTATAGCCACTCTGTCTTGCAGGGAATTCCTGAGCGTGCTAAGTAGTGTTTAATTTTCCTTTTTCGGTAAACCGTTCTGAAAGGTATCACAAGGGTTATGTTAGCTGGGTAAACATGGCCCTCAAAGACTCAATCCTGGAGACAAGAACGGTTTGTGGAGATGCAACAGTTACTCACCCACCACAGCCCAGGAGGGTGGGGGCACCTCCTTGTCATTAAGATGGGGTGGCTCTGAGTCCCTCCCTCCACTGCCTACTGGCACACCCCTTCTGGGGCTCATCCAAGGGAGGAGCAGAAGACAAGTGCGAAGTTAACAACATGGCTGGAGCAGCAGGTTTATGTGCACCTGTGCCAGACCATCTTAGCCTCACATCTGCCCTGGTGTGTGACTAATGGTGATTCTGTTTTTTAACGAGAAACTGAGGCACAGAGAGGCGAATTGCTGGAGTTGCACAGCTACAATGAAGTTGAGATGTGAGCCCAAGCCGGATATATATGCCTTCTCTTGTACAGCAGCAGCTCTGCCCGCTGTGGGCTGCAGACTCAGTCATGTGGGCAGAGAGATCCCTACAGAAACTGTAGCCATGCAGGCCTGGGTGCACCCTAGCTGGGCGCCCACTGGGCTCCTCAGCACATGTGGGATCAGCAGCAGCAACATGAAACAATGCCGTGGAGTCAGTCCAGCTTGGGTGGGCAAATATTTGTTATGTGAAGGAATGGCAGCCTGAGTTGGCTACTCCTGTGTTGTAGGAAGTCCCTCCCTTTTGTCACCTAGGCATTTAGCAACTAGAAGGGAGGGATAGCTAAGTGTAGACACTCCTGGAAACCGGCAAGAGACTCCCCAGCTGTGCAAGCATGATTGACTGACTATACTATCAATTTTAGAGGGAGGGCAGAGTTCTGAGACACTGGGGCAGTCTGGGAAGGCTTCTTGGAGGAAGTGATGTAAGACCTGGGTTGGAAGTAGAGATTGAGAAAGGTGTTCTGGCACCAGGCTCAGCTGCTAGACTCCTCCTCTCTTACCCATATGAGCAGGGATGCCAGAGATGCCCACAGGGTGTTGAACACATGGTATTATCCTCACACAAGAGGAGGCTAGAAACCTGGGTAAATATTAGTAAAATGGAGGCAGACATGAGGACCAGCAGGGTCGGGCAGCTGGAGAGGGTGGCTCTGAGTAGCAGTTTGGAGACTGAGAAAGAACCAGAGTGCATGCGTGGAACAACATGCCAGGCTGAGGAAACAGCCTTAAGACGGGTGAGGGTTTAGAATGTGTGAAGAACTGAAGTGGACAGATGGTCACTCACTCATTCATTAGAGGTGGTCTCCCAGCCAGAATAGCCAGCTCAGATTTCCAAAAGCATCCCTTGACTGAGAGTGTGTCTCCACGGAGACCCCATTAACATGATCCTTTTTAACAGTGATGCAGTGAGGTTGTCCCCTTCTCCACACAGCCTAGCTCGCTACAGCCAAGTAGGCAGAGTGGGCAAGAGAGTGGCTACAGGGGACTGACCTCTCTGTCAGCTCAGCCCCATAGCCCACATCGTGTGCACCTGAGGCATGCTACCTGTGAGCTGGGGGTGAGAGGTGACTTCCTCCAGGCAACAAGGGGACCTGGGATGCAAACTGAAGAGCCACCAGATATGTGGTCATACCACCGGCTCTCCTCCTTGGCCATCCAGGGTCAGTTAGGAAGACACCTGCTTAGACACAGGGAAAGTCAGCTTGCCAGTTTGGGGCATGTGGAGTTGGCCTGGAAACCTGCTAAGGGTTAGAGGTTTAGTGGCCTGATTCAAGCCGAGTCCATACTCCTAAGAGGAGGAACCAATCACATGAGCTCCCGCCAGTTGCAGGAAGTGCCTCTCTCTTCTGCTTTTGTTTCATCTGCTTTTCACTGGGCAGCAGGACACAGCATGACAGCTCCCATTTTACTGCTGAGTAAACTAAGGCCGAGAGAAGTAGCCGCCCACCAAGTCTCAGGAATGCTGAAAGCCTGGGTGGGTGGGGTTCAAACCAGGCCTGACTCACCTGAAGCCTGTCCTGGTTGGTTACCACTCATTACCATGCCAGAGAGACACACACACAAGGCCTATGACTGGCTCCCAGGTGGATGGGCCTTCTGAGTTCTGAGCTTCTGGACACAAGTCAGAATGGGATGTAACACGTGCAGTTATGGCACAGACTGGGTCGCTGTGAAAGCAGATAGCTGCGCTGAGAATGATTTTCCCAGTGATGACATCCACACCTACCCTGAATCTGGCCCCTGCCATGGGCACCCCATACATCCTGAGCGACTCCTTCAGGATGTGGCTACAGTCAACACCCCACACAGTGTGTCAGTGGCAGCCCCGTGGAGATAAAATGGGCTACCCTGTAGGGGAAAACCGAGGCCCAAGGAGAGTTAGGCGGAAGGTGTTAGGGCAGGTACATACCTGGGCTGCGTGGTTGTGGGTTTGGCACGCCAACCTGACTTGACCCCACCTTCCCTGAGTGAGAGGGTGTCCAGGTGGCACGTGGATCAGGAAGGATAGTATGCCTGAAGCCGCGTTTGAACCGGGAGGTGTGCTCTTTGGGGGGCTCTCTGGAAAGCCACTGAGCCTACTCACTAATGAAGACTCCCTGTGAATGATGGCTCCCCCAGGGTTTGAGAAGGATGCACTGTTAGGGGTCACCCCAGGGACCTCTGAACTGGTGCTTTAATTTGCCTGCTCAGGCCACCTCCCGCTTGCTCAGGCTAGCCCCTTGCCAGCTCAGGCTAGCCCCTTGCCAGCTCAGGCTGTCTGAGCAAGGCCACAAGATCAAGATGAGCTGTTGCCATGGGGAACACCTGGGTCTTCCACCTCTGCTTGTCCCCAAGAGGGTTTCTGGAGCCATTTGAACCCAGTAGGAGGCTCAGCTTCTGTCTTACCCTTGTCACTCCTCTGGACCTTCAGGGTCCCCAGAAACATGGGTAGTGCCTACTGGGGACACTAGCAAGGCTCAAGAGAACAGAGGTTTGTAGACAATTATAGGACTGACTCTTCAGGCATCAGAGAAATGGTACCTGCCAGAGAGAGGCTGGGTCACATGGAGAAAAAAAGGAAAGGTATACACTAAGTGAACAGAAGGCACAGAGGCCCCAAAAAAAACACAGCTGAGGTCATTGAAGGCTGTGGCAGTGACACTCACCCCACCCAAGACTTCAGTGTCTCTGAAGCCTCAGGGCCCATCATACACTGCTCCTGGGTTAGAGTGAGGTCACCCAGTCGGTCAGAGGGCGACTCAACTTTCTAGTACAGGCATGTGGGAGTCACCAGAGTATTGGGTGAACATTAACCGGAGGTGTCTGGGTCCCTCCCCACAAAGCCTGTGGTAGTGATGGACAGCTGGGCAGCAGGTACATGAGTGGTCAGGTGGGGGACAGTGATTATGTGGAAATGAGATGGGTCAGTGGAATGTACAGGCCATCGCTGCCCCATCAGGGTTGGGAAGAGAGAAAGGATGCTTTGCCTCCAAGGCTGCTATTCATATTATGCAGATGTGGAAACTGAGGCTTAGAAAGGTTCAGGAGGGCATGACATCACCCAACAGGAAGGGTGAGGCCAGGACTTCATCAAAGAGCCTGTCAGTCACAGAGACTTGCAGGTGGGGAGACACAGAAAGGAGAGTGGGGAGCATGCAGGTGGGGAAAGCTGGTCTTGGGTGGTTTTTTTCTCTGCCCCACCCCTCTGGAGCTGGCAGGCATGTGGGCATCAGGGAGATGGTGACCCCAGTGTTTCTTCTCACTGAGAAACAAAAGAGGCAGTGAGTGGAACAGGCTCGTAAGGTCCCCAGGGCCAGGCCAGACTTTTGCTGCCTTTTCCTTCATCTGCACGGGTCCTATCTTTATCAGGTAAAGCAAAAGGTTACTCTGAACACTGCTGTAGGTGTTTGCTCTCTGTCTCTCCCTCTCACTCTACTGCATAAGCCCTCTCATGATGGCAGAAGAGATCTCAAACCACCTCCCCACCACCCCTACAAACCTGCTCTGGGGGGTCTGAGGTATTCTCATTCATACCCATTTTACAGTTTGGAAAACTAAGGTTGGGGATTAAGTGTTCTTCGTAGGTTGGTGGCAGGAAGCCAGAATGTTACCTGAAGTTTGGAGTCTTTCCTGTAGCGATCGATGTCCTAGACCCAGAGTTTACACTGGGTAAGCTGGAGGGAAGTGAGGCTGGTCATGGGTACCTGCTGGGTGGCGAGATGCAGGAGTTGGTGAGGAAGACGTTTGGAGGAGTTTGTGCAGCTGTGAAGAGGGGTGCCTTGGTGTGCATCTGGACTGGACAGTGAGGACAGTCCACTCTCATTTGTTTCCCATGCATCAGTCTCTGGCCCCTGTGTGAAGGGAGGAAGGAACAGGGCTTCCAGCTAGTGGACTCCTTTCAGTGTTCCATCAAGAAGCAACAGGGTTGGCTGGGATAAGCGGGGCTGGCACACTGAGATGGACATTCTGGCTAGAGGGAGGGAGAGGAAGGCACAGATGACCCCTGGCCTACCTCGGGCAGCACGGGTATCATAGAACCCTAAAATGAACAGCAAATGCCCAAGAATAGAGAACAGCTTGTACTAAAAGGTGACTGCAGATCGTCTCATTTGATGCTCACAACCGCTCAGGGGATGGGGACTCAGGACCTGAAGGGACTTGCCTAAGGTCAGGTACTCAGAATCCCAAGGACCCATCTACTGAAGTGCCGACTGGCTCCTGTTGTCTCCAAGGGTGGATCCAGCCTCCCAGCAGGCTCCTTCTGCACTGTAACCCTCTCCTAGCACTTTCTGTTCCTACAAACTGGCTGAGAGTCCTGGACTCAGGTCAGGGGTGTCCCCCAGAAGACATCCCAGTTTGCATCAGCATAGAGCAAAAATGCAGCAGAGACCAGGATCAAGTCCTTGTCGTCTCTCTTGCTTCCAAAGGGACTGTCACTGCACTAGCCTCAGTTTCCCCATCTGCAAAGTAAGGGGTTCTTTTCCTTAGCCCTCCTGGTGCTTGAGACGAGGCATTTGGGGGTCAGAGGGCAACTTTAGCAGGGCCAGACCTGACCATCACTCTCATGGCTTTCTTGGGGTCAGTGACCTGGCTCAACCTGTTTCAAGCAGCCATGAGACCATGGACAGACTGCCTCCTAGTTGCACACAGAGCCTGGGTCCTTAGTGAGCCCCAGGAGGGGTAAGGATAGAATAGTGAGCCACAGAGGAGCAGTGGGGAGCACTCAGCGCAGAGGGTGACAAAACTGGAGTGTGGGCAATGTGGCTGTTCATAGGCAGAAGAAGAACCCCTGGGGGACCCAAGAGCCCTAATGACCCTGTCCCCATCTGTCCTGGTTGAGACTGGGACCCCACTGTGGCTGTCTCCCTGTGACAATGGACCATTTGAAAGCACAGTCAGGGGACCTGTGAGGGACATCCTAGGTAAATAGCCAGAAGGCAGTGAGGATGGTCTGGGGGAAGTAGGGGAAGGAAGGGCTGGGCAGGCAGGGACAGCAAAGGCAAAAGTGGAGTCCAGGCTGCATTTCAGTGTGCTGAGCAGGGGGAGCTGGGTGCACTGTGGCGGCTGCCGGGGTGAGACTACCACCAGGACAGCACCACCCCACCTGCTCCGCCACTGTGACACACAAATGAGAATTGTCTTTGGTAGTCTTCACACCATGGGAAACAGCCCAGGGACTCAGTTTCTCCATATATAAAATGGGGACAGCACGTCACTCAGGCCCTGACTTTGGAAGCTGTTGGGGGCTGTGGTCAGGCTGTGTGTTCCCTGGCTCCAGGCCTAGCCATCCTTAATTGTGATGCTAATCTTGGTGTTAACGGCCATTAAAGAAATGGTCACAATGCATGTTCTGGGAGCCAGGTGCCGTTCAGGGTTGCACAGGCTTGATGCTCATAGCAACCAGTGACAGGGACAGTTGTGTGGCATTTACAGATTGAAAGGCTCAGAGAGGACAAGGGAGCATCTTAAGGAAAACCAGGATTAGACTCACAGGTCTACTCCCCTGCCACTGCACACATTGCTTCCTGGATTCACTCTGGCAGGTTCCAGTCCGTGCCAGCGCCCTGGAGCCTTACAGAGTTCCCACCTTGTGAAACCCAGCGTCAGGGACTTGCCTCCACATCCCCCTCATCCAAAGCAGAGCAGCAGGGTAATGGGGGAAGGAGTTTGGCTCTCCCAGGCATCCCTGGGAGGTTGGCTGGCTGTGGGGTGAGGACAAGAGAGTGGGGTCAACCCCTCCCCTTCACACCATACTCTCTGGGGGCCGAGGGGACAGATGGCATGGCCAGGGCCAGGGCTGTCACTCAGATAGATGAGTTATGAGCAGGCTAAAGGGGTGGCAGCCAGGAAAACACAGAGACAATAGCATTGAGATTTAGAATAATGGGGACCACGTGCCACAGGAGCAACAGTCATTTGTGGCACAATGGGCCACCAGGGGACAGCAGCCAGGCCAACTGTCGCCACTGACATGGACCGGCCAGTTTTCAAATGGCTTCCAGGACCTGTTTTCCTATGAGGCAACCAATGGCCGAGGGTAGCTGATAGCCACCTGATATTGGCTGCGTGGGCAGAGGGCCCAAGCCTGTGACAACCGAGCAGCGGTGGCCACGGCAACACTTAACTGTGGCTCTAAGACACAAGGACAGAGAGCAGAGATGGAAGGAGAGGGAGAACGTGAGCTTGGCAAAGGAATGACGGACCCCACAGATTCTGAAGGGACCCAGAGGCTGTGGTTCTATGGTACAAGTCCCCCTCACCCCTGCCTGAGACCTGTCTCACACTGGTTTTAACTCTGAGAGTGTGAGATGTAGGCTGTGGCCTCTTGGCAGCAGAGGAAACAGCCCCTGGTACTGATGAGATGGTGCTAGGGTATGGAATGGGCATCACAGAACAGTATACACAGATGTCATTTCAAAGCTCTTGTTCACATGGTACATGGGACTTCAGGGGAACCAGTGTCATCTCCCCAATTGAGGTCTTACCTGGCACAGCCTTTCTCTTTCTGCAAAAAGTTGTGTGTGTACTTTATGCATGGATCTATCAGCCTACTGGTGATTGGCATGCTCAATGCACTCCTGGGGCTACCTGGGTCACAAGAGCCCTGCTTCCTGCTGTGTCATCTGCTCCTGGACCCCCACTTCCTGTGCTAATGGCCTTGACCAAGTGACGCATTGTGCTGAGCCTCAGTTTACCATATGCAAAAGGGGAACACAGTGTGCATACACCTTATCTAAAGTATTTGAGACCGGAAGTGTCTTGAATTTCAGTTTGGAGGTTTGGGGAGTATTTGGGCATACCCAGTGAGCCATCTTTGTGGAGGAAGTGGAGACTAAAGATGGAATTCACTGGTGTCTCGTGTGTATACATTACCAGCAGGAAGGGATTTATATATGGCTTTTTCATTGCATTCGAGTTTGGACGGTGACCCCTGAAATGATCTGAGGTATGGAGTTTTCCTCTGTGGCATCATGGAGGTCCTCAGTTAGTTCTAGATTTTGAGGTTTTGGTTTTTGAAACAGGCTCCTGCCTCCCACGGGTGATGATGACCTTCCTGGGGACCTTCAGTCGCTATCGTGGCTCACAGCTGTGGACGTGCCTCGGCTTCAGCAGATGACCAGCAGACGGATAGACCTGGCCAGCCCCAGTGTGCCACATCCACACCCAGGTAGTCTCAAGGGGAGGGGATGAGCCCTGGGCCTGCCACCAGCCTGCGGAGTGGCCCTAGCGAGGTCTGTCTCTCTGGTCTCTCTGTCCATATCTGTGGGAGGAATCCCCTCTTTCTGGAAGCATGTCCACACCTTAGTGATATGCCAAGCCTGGGGAAGTTAGGGGTCCTGCAGAAGATGACACCCTGGGGTGTCTCAAACCACCTCACACTGCCAGCAAATCATGGTGGGCCAAATGCAAGCTGAGGCCTGTCCTTGCATGTGCTAAGAGTCAGGTTTAGATTTTCTGAAGACTGTAAGAAAATGAAGACAAGTCAGGTGGCTGGCAAAGCCTATAGCCTTTGCTGTCTGACCCTTCAGTAAACAGTGGACTGCCTTCTCTTCTAGAAGATTCTGAGGGAATCTTGGCACTTAGTAGGTTCTCTGTAAATGACAAGAAGTGGACTGAAGACAACATTGGCAGAAAACGGTGGCAGATACCACTGCTACACAAGAATATGACAGAAGCGGACACCAGCATCTGGCAGGATAGCTCTGGGGGTAAACTGTTGCAAAGTGATTGATGCACATCTTCCATGAAGGACCAGGAAATATTTGTTTACTTGCTGACACGGGGTCTCCCTAAATATCGCAGGCTGGCTTTGAACTCCGTACCCTCCTGCCTCAGCCTCCTGAGTGCTGGAATTACAGGAGTGCTCTGTCATGCCTTTGCCAGAAATAGATACTTTAGACTTTCTAATTCATAAAGTCTAAGTCCAAACTATTCAGTACTGATGTTGACAGTGAAAAACCAGCCACAGACTATATGTAAACTAATAGGTGTTGCTGTGTGCCAATAAAACTTTATTGACAAATCAGGCTACGGGCCATGTTTGGCCTGCTGGTAAGTTTTTTTAACTCTAATATAGACCCCTGGAAGACAGCTATTCACCACTGTGATGTGCCCACCTCTCCAACCAGTTTCCTTATTTGCAGGAAAAGTGGACAAAACTATTCTTACAGGGTATTGCCAGTGGTCCATACAGAAGGCATCTTAAAGAGGTTGGGGTTTAACACATGGCAAAATAAGGCAGAGCCTTACAGGATCTTGCAGGTCACTTTTACTTGATTAGAGATGGTGCAATGAGAATCTGTGATAGATTAGTAATGTCTGTCAGGGACCCAGCACGGGAAGCAGATGTACATCTGCTATTCTTGGGCTAATCTTTGGCAGACTAGCAGAGCTTCAGGGAGGAAGAGAGGGACAAGAGCAATTGTATCTAAATCTAGAAGCCCCAAGGAGTCATGAAGCTTTTGAGGAGATGAACAATAAATTGGTGTTTTAGCTCATAAAGGACAGGAACCAAGGTAGTTTATCAACATCATCATTATTAGCTCACATTAGTAGGGATTTTAATGCATACTTAACCATGTGCTAAGCACTCAGTAGTTAGTATCTCACACAGTGATCTCAACTTTGTAAATAGGTAAGGGGTGAGTAGAAATGGAGACACTGAGGCTGGTTGGGCTACACAGGTCACAGCATCTCTACTGTTGACCACGACATTCCAGGAAAGTGACTTGGAAGCACTTGCTGTGTACCTGGTCCTGGGCTGGACAGTGGCCCTCATCCTCCAGAGATGTGTGATGGACCTCCCCCACTGTGGCCACCATTTCCAGCAGAGCAGCTTCTCTGTGCCTTCCTCCTACAGGTGCCTTGGCTGGGGCGGCAGACCTGCATGTGGGCGCGACCCCATGTTCCCTGCTCCGTGGCCAGGCTGCCATGGTCCCCAGAGGCATGCTGGGCTTGGGCCCCCTAGGCAGCCACAGAGCCAGCGTAAGTGCCACTACATGGGTGGGACGGACAGAGGAGGGTGCCTGTCCCTCCCTGACCTTCTGTCCCTGATCTTTCTCTCCAGGCTGAGCAGATGAGCCAGTTCCCCATAGGAGCCCAGCCATCATCGGGCCTACAGGAAATGCCACAACTCTACTCACCTGCCACCCAAGTCCAGTTCCCTCGGCCTCCTGGGTCCCAGCAGGTACCATAGGCTTGGAGAGAGACTGTTCTGCACTCACTTGTACCAGCCAGTGGCCTCTCTGAACCTCAGCTCACTCCTCAGGGCCTGTGGATAAGATCCCCTCTATGCTCATGATGCCCGTACCATGCATGCCTTGCTGGGGACATGGGACTATCTCCCTTCAGTCAGATGCGTGGGGGTTCATGCTGGGGTTCATGACTTACGTCTGTGCTGTCTTACCACCCTTCTCTCTCTGCTGCCCGGCCCTGCCCCTCCTGTGAAGTGCCCTCCTGCGGGCCTCTATGGCTCTCCATTTGCAGCGAGGCCTTCCTACCAGCAGGCCCACATGGCAGTCCATTCACCTCAGGAGCTGCACCCCAAACACTACCCCAAGCCCATCTACTCCTACAGGTGAGGTCTGACTGCCCAGGAAGAGGGAACAAGGGATTGCCTTTGGGGCATCTCAGACAGCTAGGAAAGGTGACCTGACTCCCAAGGGAACCCCAAGGTGGGACCCAGTCTTGGGAGGGACTGGCATGTAACCAGCCGACCCCACGTCACATGCTGGGTTGCCATCCTCACAGGCTGTATGGCTTGGCCTCTCCGAGCCCGCTTGTTCAGATTAAAAAGTCAGTTGCAGAAATGAGAGCCTGTGTCCTGAGCCTTGGGGGTGGGAGAAGAATCTTGGATAAAGTCTAAGAGCCCATGGGAGTGGGATCAAAGAGCAAGCAGGGGATTTCTCAGCTCACTGCAGTGGCTGAGCTGGCAGAAACCGGGTTAGTTAGGGAAGGGGCAGGTACAGGTCCAAGGAAAGGTGCTGATGAGTTTACACTGGGAGTGTGGAGGGACTGGTACCAAGCAGTGTAGAACTCCTGGTAGAGGGTACCTCAGGCTGCTCCCTGAGGCCTGTCTGTGGCCTCGTCTCTGGACCTAGCTGTCTGATCGCCATGGCCTTGAAGAGCAGCAAGACCGGCAGCCTGCCTGTGAGCGAGATCTACAGCTTCATGAAGGAGCACTTCCCTTACTTCAAGGTGAGGGCTCTGACCTAGGCTGGGGGAAGCTGGAGCCTCCCTGCTTCTCCCTGGCACTGCTGGGATCCAGGGCTTCCTCCCCACTGCACTGAGACATGCTCTCAGCCTGATAGGGAGGACAGGTGCAGGTACACCCATACGGGTGCAGCTCACAGAGAATTGGGCATTTGAACGAGGCTCTGGTAGATGGAGCAGGGCTCACGTACATCTCAGAGGATAAAGAGCAGAGGGGCAGCCTAGTCACTCAGCTCAGGCCCTGACAGCATGAGGGCAAGCACATCTTCAGCAAGAGGAAAAGTACTTAGGGAGATCTCGTCGGCCGCTGGAGTGTGGATGGCCATTAGTCACCCTGTAAACTTCAAGCCCCAAAGACCAACAGGCAGCCAGGAGTCCCAGATCACAGGATCTGGGGCCTGGGCAGTATCCCAGGTAGAAATGCTAGAATGAATGGGTTGGCTGAGCTGGATCCCAGTATCTGGTTGACAAGGAATAAAGCAGGAACATTTGAAAGCGACTTGCATCAAACTCACTGGGCAGCTACACAGCCTTTGGCCTCGGCCTCTGCTGACCCCTACCCAGTGCGAGATGAGATGAAACATTCCTGGGGCCCTGGACTGTGGTACAACTACAAGTCTGCAGCCACGAGGGCAGGGCCTCCTGCAAGCCGTAGTCCCCACCCTTCTCTCTCATCTCCCCAGCTTGTGTTGTAGACAGAACTCCCTGTGTCCCGCCCTGACAGGCATGGGAGTTCGGGAGTTTGAGTATGCCCAGGCAGGGAAAGACTCTCTGGTCAGGGTGTGGGAGGTCACCTGAGGATTCTGCCCACAGACAGCACCTGATGGCTGGAAGAATTCAGTGAGGCACAACCTGTCACTGAATAAATGCTTCGAGAAGGTGGAAACCAAGTCCAGCGGCTCCTCACGCAAGGGCTGCCTGTGGGCGTTGAACCTGGCACGCATCGACAAGATGGAGGAGGAAATGCATAAGTGGAAAAGGAAGGATCTTGCCGCCATACACCGCAGTATGGCCAACCCCGGTGAGTGAAGGTCCCCACCACCTCCCATGGCTCCCTGCTCCTGTGAGGAAGCTGGCATGTGCAGGGAGCTGGTGAGAAGGAAAGCTGTTGGATCTTCCATCCCTAATTTCCCACTCAGCAGCTCTGGAATGGCTTCAGCGTGGGTGCTGGGAATAATGAGAGGGCTGGAGAGATGGCTGCTCCACAGAGGGTCGGGATTTGCTTCTCAGTATTCACGTTGGGCCCCTCGCAGGGGCCTGTCTGTAGCTCTAGACACAATGCACCCACGTACACGTGGTGAAGTGGGGGATAGAGAGATAATATCTTAGGTAAAAAAGCCAGGCATGGCTGCATGTTTCTGCCTGCATGTGCTGGGGAGGCAGAGATGGGCTGGTCCCTGGGACTCACCATCCACACAGTCTAACTGAATAGGCGACTCCAGAGTGACACTTTGAGTGACAGGGCTGGAGTGGGGCAGGGATGTTCTACTTAGTAAGAAGGACTTTGGCAGGAAGTGGGGAGAGGACCCTACATGGCAGTCATCCCAGGGCTCCCCAGCCTTGCTGTGAGATCCTGGACAGATCCTCTGGCCTTCTAGATTCTCATCTCTAAAATGGCCCACCTAGATCTTGGGCCCCTCATAGTCCAGCATCATCCTACGTCCCAGGAGACAAAGGCAACAGCCAAACACTAGTGACTTCCAGGGCTGGGGAGATGGCTGAGAGGGAAAAGCGGATAGAACAGTAGGAGGATCTGAGTTCCGAACCCCAGATTCCAGGTAAAGGCGGACATGGTAGCGCATGTCAGCAATCCTAGCACTCCTGTGGCAAGGTGGCCATTGGAGATGGGCTAGAGCTGACAGCAGGAGACCCTGTCTCAAGGCGGACGGCAAGGACTGATACCTGAGTTTGAACTCTGATCTGGACGTGTGTTCTGTGGTGAACAGACAGGCACACGCACACTTTTTTAGAAAGAGTGATTTCTGTTCTTTGTTTACAGTCATTCTTGCAGAAGCGGGTCCTGTTAGCCCACGGCAGTGATTCTCAGTGTTGTTTTGAGCACAGAGTGACGAGGTCTCCTTAAGTATTCATGATCTGGCTATCTTATGGGACCTTTGTCCCTTCCTCAGCTCCCTCTGGAGGGGCTGGTGAAACTTCAAATAAAGTCTTAGGGCCACAGGTTTGTGCTGTAAGGTCCTATCTGAAGGGGAGGGGCTGTCAGGATTTCATGGCAACTCCCATTCCTTGAAGGCCTTTTAATGGCTTGGGATGGCATCATATCTCTATAGCAACCCAGTGCAAAATGTATCATGCCATCTCTAGAAGAGGAGACAGAGTCTGAGGCGGTTGCAAAGTTCACATGGGTGGTGGCACAGGGACTTAGGGCCAGATGACAGACATTTCCTACTTGTCTGCAGAGGAGTTGGACAAGCTCATCTCAGATCGGCCGGAAAGCTGCCGGCGTCCTGGCAAACCTGGAGAGCCTGAGGCACCGGTGATGACTCATGCCACAACAGTGACCATGGCCCACAGCTGCCTGGCCATCTCCCAGATCCCACCAAAGCCACTGATGACCTTATCCCTGCAGTCAGTCCCCCTGTACCACCAGGTCCAGTCCCAAGCACACCTAGCCCCAGACTCCCCGGCACCAGCCCAGACCCCACCTCTTCATACCCTACCCAATCTCAGCCCAGGGCCTCTTCTCCAGCCAGCCATGGGTAGGGCTCCTGGGGACTTCCTCAACATCAGCACTGACATGAACACAGAGGTGGACGCCCTGAACCCCAGCATCATGGACTTCGCACTGCAGGGTGAGGTGTAGGAGGTGGGGGTCGGGCAGGGTTGGGGGAGGCGGGAGTCCAACAGCAGTGTGCCTGCACCCACCCTTAGCATCATCACTATGACAACAACCTCACCTATTAAACACTTAATGAGCGCCTTGTATACCCACCAAGCACTTCCTAGGTACCATCTGGCCCCTCCCTGCCGCAGCCCCAAGGCCCTGCCATCTTGTCCTCATTCTGCCGATGAGAAGTTGAGTTACCAGCCTGGGTCCCCTGGCTACTCACTGGCAGACCCAGGATTTAAGCCTAGCACCCCAAACTTTTCTTCAGTACTTGCTTCAAAGTTATGCATGCTAAGTCAGGCAGGGTTACACTATGGCAGGGCAGGCCCCTTCTGTAAGTCAAGGATGAGACAATGAACGGATTAACACATCCAAGAACCAAGCAGGGTATTGTGCGCCTCAGCGAAGGCTCCCAATACATCTGACCCCTAAACACGCATGCAGCTGCTGTGTTCCAGCCCTCATGTCCCTTGCTAGGGACCTCTACTTCCGCTCTGCTCTGTGACAACACAAGGCCTCAAACGCCACATGTGATCTTTGCCTCTTTCCCTGAAAAGGGGACTTGAACTCAGGGCAGGTTGGCCCTAAGCCAGCTCACCCAGATCCTTTTGTCTTTGCAAGGTGACTTGTGGGAAGAGATGAAGGAAGGCGGCTTCAGCCTGGACACGCTGGGGGCCTTCGGAGACTCCCCACTTGGCTGTGACCTAGGGGCCCCAAGCCTCACCCCTGTCTCTGGCAGCGGTGACCAGTCCCTCTCCGATGTGCAGGTGACAGGACTCTATGCCGCATACTCCAACCCAGACAGTGTGGCCCCATCGGTGGCCACCACTGTGCAGTGCCGGGGTACTCCAGGAACCAAGCCAATTGCTCTGCTTTGAGCTGCCAGCCTGGAAGAAAGGCACCATAGCCCCACAATGTCTCCAGCTACCGGTTGATGAAGAAGTGACAGCTCTTGGTTCCTCCTGCTCCCCCTCCCCAGTGCTACCACAGGACACTTCTGGGGCACCCAAGTCAGAAGCATGGGACAAGCAGTCCCCTTTCCCTTCTCTTGCAGGGCCTGAGACAGAGGCGTGGCCATGTTGAGATCTGGCTCCTTTTAGCCTGGGCACCTGGCAGGGTCCTGCATGGTCAGCAGCCCACCTGCCAACACAGTGGTGTGTCACAGAGGTACATGAGGGAAAGCTCTGAGCACCCATACTCTCCTAGGTGAGGAACCACTGCTGAGCATGGCTCAAGGCTGGAGTAGGGCCTGGTCAGCCTTGCCTTGCCTTGGAGGTGACACAGTTGACCTCTGCCATGGCTTCCTGCCCATTGAAACTTCTACAGTTTCCAGAGCCATGCTGACTACTGGGACCATGTGTAAATTTATTTATATTTATTGCCACCCCAGCTGAGGTCCCTGGAATGAGACTCTTGGCAGACTCCCTACCACTCAGTAATCCTAATTCCCTAGTGACCCCAAGTTATGTCTCCAGCCTGCTCAGACACCCACAACTGCCCCCCAGTTCAGAAAATGAGCAAACACCTTTGCTCCTGGGAAGAGCCCTGTCATCTTCCTATTAGGTCAGATCTTTTCCTTGGTGATTTAATCAAGGCTCAGCCCTACTACTGGGGACACCCAGGAATGGAAGTACCATAGCATTAAGTTTGAGGAGGATTTCTCTAAGGCCTGCAGGGCAGAGACCTGTCTGTGCCAGGTTTGAGACATTCCCGACGGGAAGACATGAACCTGGAGGCCTGATGCATCACCCTGCACAGCAAGACATCGTCGAATATTGTTGGAGCTTTTGAGTATTACTGGCGCCGGCTGCCTTTTCATTTGTGTCTATTCTTACATTTCTCCCTTGTTCTTTAACTGTTTTTTTTTCCAAGTTAGAGTTCTGCAGGTAGGTGGGTCATTGGAGAGAGGGGGTGGGGCCGCCTCCACCCTCTCGCTCCACCTTGATGTCTGACCCCCATATCTGGAAGTTCACGCCCAGGGCCCAGTGTTCAGAAGAACCAGCAGATGGGCCAGCTGTCTGGAAGGGCAATGTGAAGCCTTGTCTTCAAGGTTCATCTTTCAGGCCTCCACACACCTAGAACAGGCAGCCCAGCCCGTCTGGCCAGCCTTGCCCAGCTGCTATGTGCCAGGTCCTTCGCTAAATCATACTGTTTAAGTGTTAAGAACCCTGTATCCGGTCTGTGCCAAGACTCTGTAGGTGTAGCACTGAGTAGCTGTCTGCTGTCAATAAAGGCTGAACAGTAGCTGTGTGGCTCAGTGTGACGGGAGGGGGAAGGGAAACAACGGTACACTGCACAGAAACCTGGTCCTCCAAAAATGAAGTTCCCACTGAATCTGAGCCTAGGGGTGGGATCGTTGATGATATTCGCATGGCTGGCATTCACTGCCCTCAGAATGAACACTTGACAGGTAGCATCTTGGGAATGAGTTGCAGACAATTGTCAACTACTCCCAAAGCAGCAGCTCAGAGAGTGTGTGTGTGGGGGGGTGTGGGGTGAGGGACTTTGTCTACCCGTGCCAGCCTCGGGCAGGTGGGGCTGCTCCAAGCTGGGGACAGCGCAGCAGAGAGACCCCTGCGCTCTCGGCATGCCAGGCCAGGGATCGTCACCACCGTGAGCTCATGCAGCCCTTGGGGTGGCTTTGGCTTAATACTTAGTACCCCTATTTTGCTGGTGAAGAAATGGCAGCTTGGACAACTCCAAATGATCAGTACCAGAGGCCCTACTATGTGGCTTATCCGTCAAACATGCCCTGAGATAAGGGATCAACCAAGAGGTGCATCGTGTCCCCAGCCACCCCGAGGCAGGCTGACGGTCCAGATGCCCTGCTGACACCAGGCTCTTAGCCCAGTGAGACCATTGGACTTCTGGTCTCTTATAAATGGATAAACCTGTTTTAAACTACTGTGTTATTGAGCCACAGAAAACCAGTCATACTGATGTTGTGAGGGTAAACTGAGGCCAGGAGAAGCTAAGTGGCTAGGTGCATTAGTGGGAGGCACCAGGTCCCATTTATCCACTGGTTTAAGGAGGCGCAAACCCCTCCCCCAGGACTGACTCCCAGGTCTTTAGACACCTGCCTCCTCTCTCAACAGCAGTTGCTGGGATGGGGAGGAGTAGGGAAGAGCTAGAGCCCTGCTAACAGCTGGAAATGGACCAGTGGGGCCAGAAAAACCTCTTTCAAACAGCCCTGTGGTGAGATGCTGGGCCTCAGGTCTTCAAGCCTCTTGGTTCAAGGACAATGAGACAGATGCCAATGTGACATTGAGGAACTCAGTGGCCTCCTGCCCATCATACCCTCAGGACACCTTGTCCCCCGAGCTGTGCCCACCTGTCCCTTATCATAGCCCTCTGCTCAGCCAGCAGTGTTTGTAGGGTCCAGCAATACCAGGAGACAGGAGGAGCCATGTCAGCTTAGCCCTGGGGACTGTTTTGCCTGCTTCCCCTGTCCTTGGGGGTGCTCCTCCCCCACAGGGATCTGCAGTGGCTCTTCCGCCTCCATGCCGTCTCTCCGGCCCCTCCAGCCTCCATGCCGTCTCTC
>CAJQZJ010018538.1:4189000-4225659 GCA_907164525.1 Lophiomys imhausi | reverse complement strand
CCGTCTCTCCGGCCCCTCCAGCCTCCATGCCGTCTCTCCGGCCCCTCTAGTGGCTTTGGAGCTTCAGTTACTTTCCACCTCTTTGGACAGTTATAAGCAAACAATCCAAATCCAGAAGAAAATGAGAATCAGAAAACACTCGCAGAACTGGCAAGGGTGTGAAGGTGGGATGCTGGTACCTTGCCGCTGCCAGATGCTGCAAACACTGGAGGTTCCTCTGAAAATTAACAGAATTACCGGTGAGTCACCCCACTTCAAGATGCAGACCCAAAAGAACGGAAAAGGAGAGCCAGGACCTGAAGACATGTTCCCTGCAGCGTTACCACAATAGCCACAAGGCAGAAGCAACTACAGCGGTGAGTAAACTAATGTGTTCTAGCTACACGATGGAGTACTGTTGAGCCTTTAAAAGGGAAATTATGACACTTGTGGAGGAACCCTGAGGGCATTGTGATGAAACAAGCCAATACAAGTTCAGTGATAAGGTTTCCAAATCCGTAGAGATGGGAACTGGGGCTGGGAGGGGCTGGGGGCCAGGAAACAAATTCATTGCAATAGATATAGAATTTCCATTTCGCAAGACGCCAAATATGCTATTTAAAAAAAAGTATCAACTAAGTTAACCCCCCCCTTTGATTTGTTGGCTAGTGAGGTCCCATAGACACCTCCAACCACATAGTGCAGGCCACTGTCATTGCTCTTGGTTGCCCACCAGAACTTGATGGTAAGATCATATTGCTGAGGACATAACATAGAGAAATCAGACTGGTACTGGCCTGGCAGCGTCCTCCCTTCTGGCTAGTTTTGACAGTACCAGGAGGTGCCATGCAGACTCTGGGGAAGAAAACTAATCAACACAGTATTGCCCATCTCCGAACCCTGTGAGCTGCACCCAGCCTGGCAAGATACACCCACAGGTTCAATAGTGGCATGAAGGTTACCGGAGTAACCAACTCCTCCCTGATCAGATTAAGGTGTGTTCCTCAAGGATGAAGTCATGCCTGGAACTGTTAACTGGGTCAAGTACCGGGAGAGCTGACAGGCCCCCAAGGGAGAACCTATTCCTATCATCTTGCCAAGTGGACATAGTGTCAAACCACACATGAGCGCAGGTCCGACTCTCATCGGAGAAGCTTCTTTTTGCAGTGGGCAGCAGCTGACAGACTCACAACTTGTCAAGTGCGAAGAACAAGTGACTGTTGAGTGCTCAGCTCTAAGACTTTGATATCACAGCCCTCACCTCAAGGCTCAGGGATTGGTGTGTGTGTGTGTGTGAGTGAAAGAGAGTGTGTGTGAGTGTGAGTGTGTGTGAGTATGAGTGTGTGTGAGTGTGTGAGAGTGGGTGTGTGTGAGTGTGTGTTGGGGGAGTGGAGACTGTAAGAGCCAGGAGTAGTATAGCAGAAGACTGTGGTCAAACAAATCTTTCCTGTCATGCCAGACACAAGGCACATGTGAAGCCACATGGCTTCAGCAGAAGACCTGAACAGGCCCAAGCCAGCCCACATTCTGAATGGATGGAGTTCTCACACTCCACCCTAGTGGAGGAGCTATTGGCCGATGTTACAGGAGGGAGAGTTGGGATGTTTTTCTGGGATGTGGACCCCAGGGAGGCTGTCCTGCTCCAGTAGATGGCCCCACACCTAAGTATACATGGTTAGCACTAAGTGGACACACTGGGTTAGAGAGAGGGAGGAGGGAGAAGGACATGAAGCTAGGAGGGAGATGTGGGGGTGGGTCTGGTAGGAGCTGGGAGAGAGAAAGTGGGCACAGATTTGATCAAAACATGTTTTATGTATATATGAAATTCTCAAAGAACAAAAGGAAATCTTTTTGAAGGAATGTAGGAGGTTGGTTCTCAACATGGATGTCATTAGCATTACTATACACTGGAAGCTGAGTAAGGTCTCAGCTAGGAGGGAGGACAGTGTCGCTCAAGGCTAGCCTGGGCAACGCTGGAAAAGCAAAGGCTGGCACAGTAAAGGATATGATGTATCATTTATCCAGTAAAAACACCAGACTCTTAGCTAAGTGAGCCTGAAGGAGCCTGCTGGCCCTGAGCCTGCGCTTCATCAGGAGTAAAGATGGAGGGCCTGTCACCTCCATCTCATGGGCTCATCTGCGATGACAGAGGCCAAGGCCAGGCCTGGTATCAGCTAGTGGTCATCTTGTGTGGACCTGAGCTGGACATCAAGGCCTCTGTTCACACAGTGATTGCTGGTCCTTTCTCCCTGCCCTTGGGAGCAGCTAAGTCCCTCAAGGGAACGGCGGAAGCACTGACCTTGTCAGGGGAGGGAGTTTGCAGCCAACTGCCCACAGGTCATGGCCAGCATCAGGATGGTGACAGCAGCTAGGTGTGTGTCTGGGATCCAGCTGGAGTCTCTGTAACCCACCTCAGCCATCCAGACACAGGACACAATCAGTGTCCCTCTCCCTGCCACAAAGAGCCTTATGAGCTCACCCCCCATCCTAGGTATCTGGTGACACAGGGTGCCTTTATGAAAAAACTAGCTGCTTAGGCTGAGCCACCTGAGAATGAGGCTGCGGCTCCTCCTCACACTGGGGAAAACATTTCAAAAACAAACAAAAAAACATGAATAGGCTCCTGATAGGCCCTCTGGTTCAAGCATGGCTTGGCTCAGGCATCCAAAAATTACCAATAGGCCAGGGTAATTCCTTCTGTGTGACAGTTCCTCTCAACCCAGCAGCGCTGAAGAACTCTGACTCTAGCAAAGACGCTGGGCCAGAATAAAAGAAATAATTGGGGGCGGGCCAAGATGGCGGCGACCTACACTGACGCATTTTGAACGGGGGGGGGGGGGGGAAAGAGCCATAAAAAACACAGAGTTATTGGGCACTGTGCAAAAACCGGAGGGGCTAGACACCCCCCCCCCAGAACACTCACAGCGCCCAAGGGACTGTTAAAAGTCCCAGGGCAAGGCTCTCCCCATCTCTCACAGCCACTAAACCCGGGATTCGGGAACTCCCATTTGGAGAGGCGCCTGGTAAGATCGATCCCAACTTACAGCAGGCAGAATCAGGGTCCACTTGGCCATAGATCGCTGGCCTATTGGGCTCCCCACACATCAGGTTGAACTTATACCCACTTAAAAAACTTTGCGAGATAGTGGAAGGCTTAGCAAGGAACAAACAGGGGGCTCAGCGGGTGGTCCACAGCCACTTGTGAAGCAGAGGGCAGGAGGTTCCAAGAGAGCGCGGGAAGCTGGGAACACAAAGGCGGGTGGGGGGGTGCCGAATCCCGCACACTCACGGTAGCGCAGCTGGGGAGGGAGCACAGCTGGCAGGGCCAAATCCCCGCGAGTCCACGAGTCCACGGCAGGTCATCTGGGGAGAGAGACAGGCGTGGGCGGGGCCAGGTATCCCTGCACCCACAGCTGAGCTGCTGGGACGAGAGGTCCACTCAGGCAGCCGGAGGATCCGGGGCTTGGGGTACCCATGGGACCCGTGGCAGCGCAGACAGGAAGGGAATCAGGCACAGAGTCCAGCCCTGTGGCGAGAAGCCTAGAGAGAAACCAGAAATCGGGTCCATAGCTGTATCCTGGAAAATCCAGACATATTGGGTGTGGAGCCAGACCCTGTCAGCCTCCGTGAGGACAAACAAAGCCCACAGAATCTGTGCCTGGGCAAACAGGCCCATACTATCAGAACCATTACAGGCTGATAACTCAGAGTGCAACATAGGGAAGTCTGAACTGGGAGCAGTGAAACAATCCTGGTCCATTACTCACAACCTGGGGATAGGCTGCACCAGCTCACAGTGCCTCAGGCAATTAAAACCACAGTGACCTTGAAATCCCCCTGCAAGCAACGACAGATAGCCAAGTAACTCGTCCCCTGCACCAAATCATCCACTGTGGTTCCAAGCACAGAAAACAGACAGCTAAATGCATCCAATGGCGAAAGGTCAAAAAAAAAAATAGAAATCAAGGAATTATGACTCCAACAAAGCAGAATCATCCTAGCTCATCCAATTCGGATGACCACACACCAACAGAAACACATGAAAACATTGACAATTCTGCATTATGGAAAGTGATAGAGTCCCTGCAAGAAGAAATTAAATCTATGAAGGAATTCAAAGAAGCCACAATTCTACAAATCAAAACAAGGAACAACACCATTAAAGAGCTCCAAGCCAAGGTGACAGAGCTTGAACAGGAAAAGGAAAAAGCCATGAAAGATTTTCATACAAAAACAAGCAAGCTGGAGAAGGAAATGTACAAAATGAACAAAACCATACAAGACATGAAAATAGAAATAGAAACAATAAAGAAAACACAGTCAGAGTTAAAAGAGGAAGTGGAGAACCAAGGGAAGAGAACAGGAACTACGGATGTGAGTATCAACAATAGGATGCAAGAGATGGAAGACAGAATCTCAGGCATGGAAGATTCAGTGGAAGAAATCAGTACAACATCCAAAGAAAATGAGAAGGCTAAAAAATCTCTCTCCCACAACATCCAAGAAATCAGGGACTCAATGAAAAGACGGAACCTAAGAATTATAGGTATAGAGGAAAGAGAGGACTCCCGACTCCAAGGTCCAGGAAATATTTTCAATAAAATCATAGAGGAAAACTTCCCAAACCTGAAAAAAGAGATGCCAATAAAAATCCAAGAGGCTTACAGAACACCAAACAGATTAGACCAGAAAAGAAACTCCTCTCGCCACATAATAATTGAAACTCCTAATGTACAGAACAAAGAAAGAATATTAAAAGCTGTAAGAGAAAAAGGTCAAGTCACATACAATGGCAGACCCATCAGAATTACACCTGACTTCTCCCCAGAAATGTTAAAAGCTAGAAGGGCCTGGTCAGATATACTACAAGTCCTGAGAGATCATAGGTGCCCAGCCAGACTACTTTACCCAGCAAAACTCTCTATCAACATAGATGGAGAAAACAAGATATTCCATGACAAAATCAAATTTAAACAATATCTACCCACAAACCCAGCCCTACAGAAAATCCTAGAAGGAAAATCCCAACCCAGAGAAGAAAACTCCACCCAAGAAAACAAAGGGAATAGAATACCCCTCAGCAACTAAACCAAAAGAGGCACAGGACCACCACCTATACCAAACTAATGGGTAATAACAACCCCAGGTCACTAATATCCATCAACATCAATGGACTCAACTCCCCAATAAAAAGACACAGGTTTACAGAGTGGATCCGCAAGCAAGACCCTTCCTTATGCTGTATACAAGAGACACATCTAACTACGAAAGATAGACACTGCCTCAGAGTAAAGGGCTGGGAAAAGGTTTTCCAAGCAAATGGACCCAGGAAGCAAGCTGGAGTAGCCATCCTAATATCAAACAAAACAGACTTCCAACTGAAGTTAATGAAGAAAGACAAAGAAGGGCACTATATACTCATTAAAGGGAATATTCATCAAGAGGAAATTTCAATACTGAACATCTATGCCCCAAATACAAAGGCACCTACTTTCGTAAAAGAAACACTTCTAAAATTTAAAGCACACGTCGATCACAACACATTAGTAGTGGGAGACTTCAACACCCCACTCACAGCAAAGGACAGATCATCAAGACAGAAACCAAACAGAGAAATATTGAGTCTAACAGAGATCATGAAACAAATGGACCTAACAGATATCTACAGAACGTTTCACCCAAACACAAAGGAATACAGCTTTTTCTCAGCACCCCACGGAACCTTCTCCAAAATCGACCACATAATTGGTCACAAGGATAGTCTCAATAGATACAAGAAAATTGAAATAACACCTTGTATCTTATCAGACCACCACGGAATAAAGTTGGTCTTCAACAGCAAAAGAATCAACAGAAAGCCTACACACACATGAAAATTGAACAGCTCCTTACTGGATGACCACTGGGTCAGGGAAGAAATAAAGAAGGAAATCAAAGACTTCTTAAAATCCAACGACAATGAAGACACAACATACCCAAACCTATGGGATACATTGAAAGCTGTGCTACGAGGAAAGTTCATAGCACTAAGTGCTTTCAAAAAGAAAATTGTGACAGCTCATATTAGTGAATTAACAGCTAAGCTGGGTGAATTGGAAAAAAAAGAAACAAACACTCCCAAGAAGAGCAGAACACAGGAAATCGTCAAGCTTAGAGCTGAAATCAACAACTTAGAATCAAAAAGAACTATACAAAGAATCAATGAAACCAAGAGTTGGTTCTTTGAGAAAATCAACAAAATAGACAGACCCCTAGCCAAATTAACTAAAAGGCAAAGGGAAAGAACACAAATCAACAAAATTAGAAATGAAAAGGGAGAAATAACAACAGACATTGAGGAGATCCAGAAAATATTCGGGCATTACTTTAAAAATCTATATTCCACTACATTTGAAAACCTAAGTGAAATGGACAATTTCCTCGATAAATTCCACCTACCAAAACTAAATCAAAATCAGATTAACAGCTTAAACAGCCCAATAACACCTAAGGAAATAGAAACAGTCATTAATAATCTCCCAACCAAAAAAAGCCCAGGGCCAGATGGCTTTAGCACGGAATTCTACCGGACCTTCAAAGAGGAACTAACACCATTACTCTTCAAACTCTTCCACCACATAGAAACAGAAAGAACACTGCCAAACTCATTCTATGAGGCCACTGTCATTCTGATTCCTAAACCATACAAAGACCCAACAAAGAAAGAGAACTTCAGACCAATCTCCCTCATGAACATAGATGCAAAAATACTTAATAAAATACTAGCAAACCGAATTCAAGAACACATCAAAAGTATCATACACCATGATCAAGTAGGCTTCATCCCTGGAATGCAGGGATGGTTCAATATACGAAAGTCTATCAATGTAATTCACCACATAAACAAGATGAAAGAAAAAAACCACATGATAATCTCGCTAGATGCAGAAAAAGCATTTGACAAAATCCAACACCCCTTCATGCTAAAAGTTCTGGAGAGAACGGGCATACAAGGACCATACCTAGAAATAATAAAGGCAATATACAGCAAGCCAGTAGCCAACATCAAATTAAATGGAGAGAAGCTTGAAGCATTTCCTCTAAACTCAGGGACAAGACAAGGATGTCCACTTTCACCATATCTCTTCAATATAGTACTTGAAGTCCTTGCTAGAGCAATAAGACAACTAAAGGAGATCAAAGGGATAAAAATTGGAAATGAAGAAGTCAAATTATCCCTATTCGCAGATGATATGTTAGTATACATAAGCAACCCCAAAAACTCCACCAAAGAACTCTTACAGCTGATAAACAACTTCAGCAAGGTGGCTGGATACAAAATTAACTCAAAAAAATCAGAAGCCCTTCTTTATACAACAAATATACCGAGAAAGAAATAAGGGAAACAACCCCCTTCACAATAGCCACAAACAACATAAAATACCTGGGGGTAACTCTAACCAAGCATGTAAAGGACCTATATAACAAGAACTTCAAGCCCTTGAAGAAAGAAATGGAAGAGGCCTTTAGAAGATGGAAAGATCTCCCATGCTCATGGATAGGTAAGATCAACATAATAAAAATGGCTATCCTACCAAAAGCAATATATAGATTTAATGCAATTCCTATCAAAATACCAACACAATTCTTTATAGACCTGGAAAAAGCTATTCTCAACTTCATATGGAACAACAAAAAGCCCAGAATAGCTAAATCAATCCTGTCCAATGAAAAAACATCTGGAGGTATCACCATCCCAGATTTCAAGCTGTATTACAGAGCAACAGTAATAAAAACAGCATGGTACTGGTATAGAAACAGACCAGTGGATCAATGGAATCGAATTGAAGACCCAAACATGGATTCACACACCTATGGCCAACTAATCTTTGACAAAGAAGCCAAAAACGCACAATGGAAGAAGGACAGCATCTTCAACAAATGGTGCTGGTCCAACTGGATGTCCACTTGCAAAAGAATGAAATTAGACCCATACCTATCACCTTGTACAAAACTTAATTCCAAGTGGATCAAAGACCTTAACATAAGGCCAGCCACACTAAAGATACTAGAAGAAAAAGTAGGAGAAACCCTTGAACTCATTGGCACAGGTGACAACTTCCTGAACAGAACACCAACAGCTCAGGACCTGAGATCAACAATCAATAAATGGGACCTCATGAAACTGAAAAGCTTCTGTAGGGCAAAGGACACTGTCATTCGAACAAATCGGCAACCAACAGACTGGGAGAAAATCTTCACCAACCCCACATCTGATAGAGGGCTATTATCTAAAATCTACAAAGAACTCAAAAAACTAAATGCCAAGAAACCAAATAATCCAATCAAAAAATGGGAGATGGAGCTAAATAGAGAATTCACAAAGGAGGAATCCCTTAGGGCTGAGAGACACCTGAAGAAATGTTCAACATCCTTAATCATCAGAGAAATGCAACTCAAGACGACCCTGAGATTCCACCTAACACCTGTTAGAATGGCTAAGATAAAGAGCTCAAATGACAGCACATGCTGGCGAGGGTGTGGAGAAAAGGGAACCCTACTCCATTGCTGGTGGGAGTGCAGGCTTGTGCAACCACTATGGAGGTCTGTCTGGTGATATCTTAGAAATCTAGGAATAACCTTGCCTCAGGACCCAGCCATACCACTTCTGGGTATACACCCAAAGGACCTCTCACGGAGACATAGGGAAGTCTCCTCATCTATGTTTATAGCAGCCTTATTTGTAATAGCTAGAAATTGGAAACAACCCAGATGTCCCTCAACTGAAGAATGGATTAAAAAATTGTGGTACATCTATACAATGGAATATTACTCAGCTATCAGAAACAATGAAATCATGCAATTTGCAACCAAATGGATGGATCTAGAGGAGCTCATCCTGAGTGAGCTAACCCAGTCTCAGAAGGATGTACATGGCATCTATTCACTTATAGTAGGATTTTTAACTAGATCGTACAGGATATCTGTACTGCAACCAACACATCAAAAGGAACAAGGACATAATTTTTTTTATCTTTTTCTTTTTCCTTCTTTTTTTCTTTTTTCCTTTTCCTTTTCCCTTCTCTTTTTCCTCTCTTTTTTTGTTGATATTCTTTGTTTTTGTGGGTTTGTGTGTTTGTTGGTCTTTTTTTTTAGTATTCCCCCAGTAGCAATGAGACACCATCCACTGGCAGTACTGCCTCGTAGGCCCCCGGTGAATGAAGAGGCTCTTGGCCCTCATATGACTCCTGATCTGTGGTGAGAGAATGTTAGGCAGGGACACTCCACCCCAGAGGAACAAGACGGAAGGGTCAGGGGGTAGAGCATGGGAGGATGGGGCTGGAAAGCGGGAAAAGAGGACAATATGATAAGGATGTAACCTGAAGCAACAAACAAATAAATTTATTAACTAAAAAAAAAAAAGGCAGAGGGCAGGGCTGAAACACTGTGAATGGAACAGAGGATACAGCCATTCGGCCTTTTGCAGACCTCCAGGTGTAGAGAAGACGTGGAGCTAAGGTAAAATACAAGAGAATTGTGGTATTGGCCCATGCCTTTGACTTCAGCGGAGATGGGGGGGGGGAAGCACCGTAGAGTTGGTGGTCTTATGTATTCTGGAGTCATACGGAGCGGGGTGGTGAGGGTGCATACTCTTGGTCCCACCATTCAAGAAGAGTACACCCTTGGTCCCAGCTCCCAGCACACTGGAGACAGAAACGGGCAGATCCCGGAGCTCAGGGTCAGCCTGATGCAGGGCAAACTCTAAATAGAGAAAGACTTCGATCCAGGAGTGGTGGAACACATCTTTGATCCCTTCAGATGGGAAACACAGGTCCCTGATCCCAATAATTAGAGTTCAGAGACACACACATGGGATTTGGAGGGACCTAGGTTTGGAGGCTACTTACAAAAAGGCCTCCTCAATACAGGCAGATTGTCCTTTGGGATCTCAAAATATATACACTAGAGCTGGTTTAGCTCCAAGGTGACAGAATGATTTCTTCTTTAACCCGGATTGAAAGATAACGCTTTGTATGTTGTCAGAAGGCCAAATTTGCTTCAGGAGAAGTACTACCTAGCCTCCCCCCATCACCCCCCCCCAAAAAAAAGAAGAGGGCAATTGTCCTAGGGTTGGGATTGGGGCAGGGCTCTGTTCTTATCGTTCCAGGAGAATCGAAGCGTCCATTAGGGGAGCCCGGGGACGGCTGGACAGCCGAATCCTCAGCAGAGAGCAGAATCAGGCACCAAGGAGGACGAGTGACCCAGTTGATTCTGCCGACTTCCTCAATAGCTGTCTCCATCGGGGGCCTGCAACCACCACAGCAATCCAATGTCACTGGGACCGCTCAGCTCTACACAATGCCCCTGCAGGAACCTCAGTGAAGCCTGCAAGATCAGCTTCTGCCTACAAACCCCTTAGGTCATCTAAACAGCGGAGAACAGAAGGACTGAACATAAAAGAGTGTACTAACATTTTTAATCATTTTTCCCATTTGGGTTCGGGCCCCAAACAGGTCTACTACGACCCAAATCAGCAGGAAGTCACTTTAAGAGAGCGACGTCCCATGCCCAGAGGGTGGGGAGGGTGTTTCTCTGCCCTTCTTTTTGGTTATTTGAAGGATAACTGAAAACTCGGTTATGTAGGGGAAGAGACTACAAGCTGATAAATGGTCCTGTCTTAATGGGTTTTGGAGGTTAGCCCCAGGGAATTCCTACTTTTCCTTTTCTGTATCCTTCTTCCTCTCCTATGTAGGAGTGCATGGGCTTGAGAAAAATCAAATATTGACATAGCACAGGAAGGTCCAAGAAGAAGGAGCAGATTATTGAATATGCCCTTATACCTTTGTATATTGATACAAAATTAGTAGTTTATTTGGCTAAAGTGGTATTGACCATTGTTTATTGTGCAAAAATAAGATTGTATTGGATTACATCGGTATTGATCTTTGTATATTGATACAAAATTAAGATTATAGTTGGCCACAATGGTATTGACCCTTGCATATGGACGTAATATTAAGATTATATTGGGCTACATAGGCATTGATCTTGGTATATTGATACATAATTAAGAGTATATTTAACCACAATTGAATAGATCTTTGTATATTGATACAAATTTAAAGGTAACGCTTCCTAATGGTATCATACCTAGAGATACTTAAAAATAAAATGAGAAGCTCTGACCTCTTGATACCAACCGTCTAAAACGGTCTAGGATAGTTAAAACAAACTCCTAGTCATGCAAACATGTCACTTTGTTAGCTACTATGACAGTCTATCACAGATATTCTCTAAACTACCCAGTAATCAAGTTGCTAAGAGACAAGCAACATTTGCTTATCTAAATACAAGAGATGGATAGGGCATCTTCAAAAACCCCTAGAGATCTGCAGAATATGGCATTCAAAGATGTTATCTTAAATCAAGTTTTTTTTTATATCGAGACATATCAGCGCCTGACAGCACCCCCTATTCTACTCCAAGTAGAAGATAAGCATCGAAGAACCTCCACTGTAAGAGGGTTGAATTAGTGGCAAGCCTTTCTCTTGGCATGAAAAAAACCCTTGCACCAACTGCAGACAGACTGCTGTCCAAAAAGGACAAACCTTGGTAGCAGGGAAGTCGACAGCCTAACTCTGCCAAGACAGGGTAGGTAAGTCCTTCATAATCCCTGCTCTACAACAAATGTCTGTCAGAGAAACAGGATCCAAAGGCTGAAGATTGATGCTGGAATGTATGGAGAGAAAATGGGAACTGTCCAGGCAGTCATTGGTATGTTCTTTCTTAGTTTTGGAAGCTGCAGGCCCTGCACTTCCTATATAAGCAAATATATTTATCCCTCTCAGGTCTCTGAGGTGGTTGAATAGACAGCTAGAGTCTCATAGTTAAATTTTGAACTGTTTAGGAATCAAGAGGGTGTTATAGATCTAAGAAGATACTCTTAAAAGTGTGTTGCAAGATAGTATGAATGTTGAGTCACATATAGACCTTTAAACTCATGGAGTCGGTTAGATAGTAGAATGTTAAAGTCAGGGGCCAAATATGTATAAACTGGACATTGGGAAGGTATACTGGGCCATTTAACTATCATAAATGTGGCATATTTATATCTATTGTTTTGTATAATACTTACTGTTATAAGAGAAGGAACCATCTGTTGGACTGAAAGGGGAAACTTCTGGGGGGAAGAGGGTGGAAGGGCGGGATAGGAAGAGGGAATAGGGAGGGGTTTGTGACTGAGATGTAACTTGAAGAAATTAATAAAGTATTTAAAAAAATAAAATTCTGAAACCAAAAAAAAAAAATCCCAGTACACTACTCTAAACACTGGAATGAACAGCTCTAAGCCTTTGAATAAAGCCTGAGGTTTAAAAAAAAAAAAAAAAAGAAATAATTGATGTTTGAGAGATGAGAGTGAGCAGTCCCTATGAGTGAATACACTGTGTGGGGAGGGGACGAGGTTCCTGTGAGGGGCTAGAATGCAGGGACACCAGTTCCCAAGAGTAATTCAGCTGCCAGAGCTGAATACCTCAGCTCTGGGTCACAGAAAGACAGACAGACTGGACACACTTCCCGTCCTGTCCTGTGTGACCCTAGATGAGTGTCTTGACCTCTCCGAGATATACCATTCTGTCCTCATCTGACGGGAAGGGAAGGAAACTGAAGTGAAAGCTGCCTGGGCCTCCCCTTCCTCCCTCTCTCCCGTATGCAAAGCTCTCCAATGTTTGAAAGAAGAAGATTCTAAGAAGAGCTGAGACCCGCGTCTTCCCTCCACCAGGCTTTTCTGGTCCACATAATAAGTCAGGGCCAAAGAGCTTCCTTCAAAAAATAGTTTATTTTGCACATCTCCCAGCAGCCTCTTCAGCCCACCCGGACTGTCAGGGCAGCAGCTACTTGCAGTCTGGCCTTTCCTCCACATCAAGAGGACCTTGCCCAGAAGAACCCCCACTTCATCCCTCAGATTGGCAGCAACATTCTCCACTTGCCCCAGGTCCCCTCGGCTGTCAGGGTTGTCGCTGACTGAAAGCTGGACACTTCTGGTTTAACCTGGCCCACCTCAAGTAGCCTGGCTTGCAGTCGGTTCCCTGGGTGGCTGCAGCCTCAGCCTGGAGTGACACTTGGTGTCTTCAGACACACTGCCCAGATGGATAGCAGGGATGGCTAACTTGCCCAGCCCCTGGCACTGCCACAGAATGACTTACTCAGACCCTGACACTGTGGGGCCTGTAGATGCTGGAAAAGCCTTTGTGAGTGAATCCAGAGAGTTTGCAGCACACTCCTGGGTCGCTGGTCCGGAGCTGTTGGTTCCTGCCGTGGTATGACGGCACAAGGTGAGAAAGTGGACAGGGGCCCTGGGAGGGGCCAGGAGGCAGCACTCACTGTGTTTAGGGACAGACTCTCTGCACTCAGGCAGCAGGGAACTTGGCACCATATGGGTGGCCAACCTTGCAGGAGGCACTGTATGAGTTCCAGTCCCTGCTCTACATGGGAAGAAAAGGCCTACAGAGTCCCTGGATCCGAGGCAGTAAGACTCCTCCAGATATGCTGGATGCCAAACATCCTATCCACTTGTCCCTTATGTCCGGAGAATCTCTCTAACAAGACAGCCTGTCCATAGGATGCTCTTCCTTACTCACTAAGAGCCACTTGGAAAACAAAATGTCATTTTATTCTCTTAAGAAAAAGGGAATCATTTTTGCCCTTGTTTGGGCATCTTGTCATGAAAAGAGGTTTTCTTGGGTTTTGGTCTTGTCTGGTGTTTTCTTTGAACTGTTTACTCTGCCAAGGGATACAAGGTGCTGAGTGCAAACCAATGTGCAGGTGTCTTGAGTCAGTGAGCCGGGACGCTGGATCCCTGTTCCAGGGAAAACACCAGGAACTCAGGGTGACCAGTTCAGTTCACCTCAGAGAGGCAGTGGAGCCATCCACTGGAACAAACCCTGAAGTCCCCAGGTAAGGGGAGGCTTTGCCTGCCTAGAAGAGGTACAGTGGCCTTTTGCCCAGGAAGATGCTGGTCAGGAACAGCAGCCAAATTTGGAGTGCTTAGAAGGGCTTTGTGAAGCCTGAGTCCTGCAAAGGCCTGCCGCATGGCCATTCTCATGGTCCAGGGTCCTGGGGCTGGCCAGAGTTGCTCAGGGGGAGGCCGGGCTCTCCATGGTAGACAGCAGCTGAGATACCTGTATCCGCTCAGCTGGGGTGAGGTGCTGGCTCAGGTACGCCATGCAATCCATGGTCACCTCTGGGTTTTCTTTAACCAGGCTACAGGGAAAGAAAGAGACATGAAGGTCACTCTCACCACCTAGTCCATTGTCCCTAGGTGGCAGTGGCCTTGTCCCAGGCACCATGTTTCTGTTGGGTGGGCAAGAGTTCCGGTTTCCTCTTCCTATGTTCACCCAGGGAATGGAGAGAAGGGAGTAAAGGAGAGAGGGAGGGGCAGACAGTTCTGCAGGTAAGAGGGCTTCTGATGTGGGGGACTGAATGCCTCCAGGTGGCATAGCCCTTTCCAGTCACTGATCTGAGGAGTGGCACCCCTGAGCAACAGTCTCACACCCTGAATAGGGTCCCAGGTGTCCTATGAGCCACCTCCTTGGAGACTTTGGAAAGACTGACAGGGAAGGAGCCAGTGTCCCGAGTCCCTGGGTTTGTGATGGGGTCCTTCTAACCAACCACATGCTGTAACACAACACAAGTCACCACACAGACCCAGCTCTGTCTTCACACCCACCACAGCTCTGTTGCTGAGGGAAGATCACTCTGGACTGTCACCTCACCTATGAGGCTGGGCCTGATCCTGTGGCAGACCAGTGAGCCAGAGGCTGGCCACAGGCACAACACTCACGTTTGGATGGTCTTGAGGACAGAGTCTCGCTTTAGGTAATTGATGTTCTCGCGAATGGTGGAGCGCGGGCCATCCTTGGCTGACCAGTGCTGTTCCAGCCATTGGACTACCACCTGGTTGCTGTCCCACAGGTAGGCCTGGGGGTCAATGGGGACAGTTCACCGCAGGTGGACATGCTGCTGTGGGGACAGCAGCTGCTGACCCCTATGCAGCTCCCCTCTCCCTGCTCAGGCCCACCTTGACGGCGCCCTCGGTCTCCACAAACCAGCGTCGCAACATGGACTGCGTGTGCTCATAGCTCAGCTCAGGGCTGGCTCGGAGAATCTCCTGCTTCACCTGGTCTTCCAGCAGCAGCCGACGCAGCCTCCAGTAGAAGAAAGTGCGTGAGGTCTTCCATTCCAAAATATCCTGTGGACAGGTCTGCCTGAGCACGCAAGAAGGAAGGAGGAGGCAGGAAACGGCCAAGACTGTCCCTGGCTACCTGCCTTGTGCCCACCTCATCCTAAGCCATGTGTGGGGGTTGAGCTCTTATCCAGGGAGACACAGAGAAGAGCTTTGTGAGACCCCACAGTGCTGGGCCACAGGTGAGCAGTGTCCTCTGAACTAGTATCTACATTACTTCTGCTGACACAAAACTCAGTGTCAGACTGACTCCCACAAGAAAAATAGCCAGCTATGGGCACAGGCCAGTGGCATGGGATGTCCTTTTAGGAGCAGGTCAATGTAAGCATAAACAAGACTTCAAGCCTCACCTAAGGTGCAAATTGCAGCCATCTGAATACCCTCAAGTTACTCTGGCATTTCTAAAGCCCAGGCCTCCTGAAGTCTCCTGGGAGTTAAAGACATAGGCTGAGGGACTCCTGCTGACACATTCATACTGAACAGCCCTGAGAGGCCTCTGAGCCCCAGCTTGGCTCCATCCCAAACCCCTGTATATTCCTGTGTGTCTGGGGCCTGGTAGCCTTGGGGACCCTTACAGAAATGAGTCCCTTCTCCAGCATGTGGCCCGGTGTGTCATGCAGGTCCGCGAACTGCACTGCCACCTGGTGGTAGATGGGGAGCAGCAGGTCCTCCCGTGCCTTCAACTGGCCCTCCAGCTCCCTGCGGTCCTTGTCCGGGAGCTGGGCTGTCCCTGAAGGTGAGCACACAGCAGACAGTTCTTCAGGGGCTGTGAGGGGTGGCTGTGTGGGGCTGGGGTGGGTTTGTTTGTTTGTTTGTTTGTTTGTTTTTTGAAAAGTCACAAAAACAAACAAGAGGCCTTGCCCTTGAGAATCCTGGTTGAGATGCCAACACTGTCCCTAAATCAAGGAACTGTCCTGCAGCCTCGGAAATGAACTCAGAGCCCCAAGAACAGCATCTGGGTGAAGCCCCATGTTTCAGCACACACCAGCAGTGCTGTCTTCAGATACATAATAAATATAGTGGAGATACATTAACTCCATGCCATACCTTTGCCAGGGTGCCAAAAGTGAAGACACCATTATATAACAAGGAAATCCATAGTTAGAATCCTAATAAGGGGACCAGCGAGATGGCTTGGTGGAAGAAGAGCGCTTGCCGCCAAGCCTGATGACCTGAGTTTGATTCCTGGGACACACATGGTAGGAGAGACCTAACTACTGTAAGCTGTCCTCTGACCTCCACACACGTGCTGTGGCACATGTGTCCACAAGCACACACAAAATAAATGTAATCAAAAAGAAAGGAAATTCCTAAGAGGTGTCTCAAGACTTACTGCCAACTCCACACAAACCCAGTCAGCAAGATGCAGGCCAAAATGACAGGGGCCCTGGTTGTCCAGAGGCAAACACGAAGGAATCGCACACTATAGCAAGTGTGAGGTCAGCACAGTTACAGACACGCTGATGTTCGGGGAGGGTGATAGCAAAGATCGGAAGTGAAGCAAAGCATTCATCAGATAAAATCAGTAAAATTGTTTCTCTCTGATTGGGGAATCCTAAAGGGATGCTACCATCACCCAAGTTCTGGCGTTCCCCATGGGCCCCAAATGCTTCAAGTGTCGTACTGTATGTGTGTAGAACAGCAACCTGACTATGGAACCACAGGACGGAGATCCCTCACCTCAAACACTCCAAAGCCTGAACCTCTGAGTGTGGATAGGATGTGTAGTGGAGTGTTCCACCCCTGGCCCCAGAGATGGGCTGTGGTCAGAACACAGATGCTCTGAAAATTAATTTCATGTTTATATCTGGGCTCCTTTGCCAAGATATCTCACTGTAGACACACAAAATCGCAACTCCCCGAAATATCTGTCACCGAAGATACTTCCCATCCAGCCACTTCGGATGCCCCGTGGAAGGAGTTGATTGCAAATGTGGATTGGCTTTTGGATCTCACATTTGACACACACGCTTTTTCTACCTTTAATGCACTAGAATTGGTGCATTCGTCGACCTGGTGGTGGCGCCTGCGTGACCCACTCACCCAGCTGTCCCACGAGCTTCTTGCACACTGGGTCTATCCGTCTCATGGTCTTCACCAGGTCTTTCTTCCGGAACTTAATCTCCACGGTGCCCTCTGGCTCCAGAACTCCACCCCTGAACAGAGACGAGGAAAGGGGCAGAGGGGCTGGGGACGAATTTGCTTACATCTTTGAATGTGCTGTGACTGTGTGTGTGGTGTATGTCTGGGTACATGCCCGCAAAGGTCACAGGTCAGTGCCCGGTGTCCTCCACCTTACTTCTTGCCACGGGGACTCTCAATGAGCTTGTAGCTCGCCAACTTGGCTAAACTGGCAGGCCAGCAAGCTCCGAGGTTTCCCTACCCTCAGTGCCATACTGCTATGCCCGGCTTCCCGCTCTTCTCCCCATGTTGCCCTCTGGGTAGCTGACTCACCCTGCTGGGACAAACCTGGTGACACACCCACCTGCTGTCTTTGTCTGCATACATCTCTATGCACAGAGGGTTGATGGTGGAGTCCAGGACTACCCATGATCCCCCACGGAGCTCGGCACAGGGGGGGATGTAGATGAGAACTGGCTGCTTAAACAGCCGGAGGCCATCCACGATGTAGGCCCCAAACTTCAGCATCTGCTCGTACATGTCTGCAAAGTGAGGCCTGCTTAGGAGGAGACCTGGGCCCCAGCACACCCGCACAGCCTGTAGCCTTCTCTGCCCTGGGCTCGTGAGGGAGACTTGGAGAGCCAGGGGCTGGTTCAGGTCTGGCTCCCTCCCCCCTCAGTGCCAATGTGACCTTGGGCAGGTTGCTCTCCTGCACTGGTGTCCTCATCTGTGAATGGGAGCACAGGCACTGCCACCTTCTGAGACCCTTCCAGCTCGTGAGATGCCCAGGTCACCCACATGCCCGGTACACACGGCCCCCACAGCACAGGTCCCTCTCCTCTGCCTTACCAGGAGATCCCTCTAAGTCGTCCCCCCACCCACACCCTATGTGGCAATGCTGCAATATGAACATCAGTGAAAACAGCTCCATGAGTGGGACAGAGCATGGGACCCTCACCACAGCCCTCCCCATTCACAAAGGAGAGGGTTCAGGGACTCAGAGAGGTCACCCACCTATCAAAGACACGCATGTGCCTCCCCCCACCTCAGCTCCCCCTTCAGCAGCCAATGGGAACCACTATCTCTCTGGACATTCTAGGTGACTTAGAGGGACTGTGACCATAAGGTTGGCTCCGAGGAAGGTGGATGGCCATGAGCTTTCCGCATCCTACCACACAGGAGAGCGACTACCCAGGCCACAAGGAGCTTGCAGAGCAGACCTCCCTGCCCTTCACATGACCCCAGGAAGTCACCTGCCTCCCACACTCAGTTCCTCATCTATAAACCAGGAGGTTACCTGACCTGCATCCCCCCAGGGCCATTGAGAGCCATGGCTGAGATGACAGTGGAGTGACACGGAGGGGCTGGGCTTACCCTTCATGCCACCAGAGAAACCTCTCCAGTTGGCAAAGACCATGAGCGGCAGCCGCTCCTGGTTGAAGTCTCTGATGACCTGCGCTGTCTTGTAGGCAGAGTCGGGGAACCACACCTGACCCGCCTGCTGGGTGACCTGGGACAGAGTCACTTAGGTCAGAGAGTGACCCTGGGACATGCGGACAACAGGGCCAATGACCATAGCTTTGTCCTGTGCTGATGGATATCAACTGGACACAAGCTGGAGTCATCAGAGAGGAGGGAGCCTCAATTGGGAAAACGCCGCCATGAGATCCAGCTGTAGGGCATTTTCTTAATCAGTGATTGACGAATGAGGGCCCCGCCCACTGTGGGTGGAGCCATCCCTGGGCTGTGGTCCTGATTCTATAAGAAGCAGGCTGAGCAAGCCATGGGGAGCAAGCCAGTGAGCAGCACCTCTCCATGGCCTCAGCATCAGCTCCCGCCTCCAGGTTCCTGCCCTGTGTGAGTTCCTGTCCTGACCTCCCTGTCCTGATGGATTATGATGTGGAAGTGTGAGCCAAATAAACTCCTTCCACCCCAAGTTGCTTCTGTCCTGGCGTTTCATCCCAATAGTAACCCTGACTAGAACATGTACCCACATACAAGAACCACAACCAGGGCTCCCCAGGAACCCAAAGTCTTAGGACCTCAGTGGGTCCCCCTATTCTCATGCATAGCCTAACGGCACATTAGCTGAAGTCTCACTGTAGCTCCAAGCAGCAGGAGTGGAGTGGAGGTGGGGACAGGGGACACAAAGGACCTTTACCATCCTGGGAAGAAGCCCAGAATACTGGGATATTATGTGTCCCATGGAGATGTGGTGGGGAGACAGACAGAGCCCTGAGGCCAAGCCCTGCTTGAGGCCTCTGCTCCCTGGCTCTCTGGTATGTGGAACCTTCTCTGGGCTGAATGAAAGGATCCACCCTGTCAGCAGTGGTCACAGAGCTCGTGGCTCCTGGCCCCTCACCTTGGCCTCAGAATCCAAGTTGGCAGGGTCAGCAGGGACAGCCACTTCCACGGTCCGTGTCTCCACAGCAATCACTCCCACAGGGATGCCCCCTAGCCTGCAGGGTAAGCACACGTGAGCTCAGCACTGGGCTGCCCCCCAAGCAGACCTCAGGGCCCCAGAGTCTACCCAGTCTGCTGCCAGGCATTTCCAGGTGGGACTGGGGGCATGCTGAGGAGCTGGTTTCAAGGCAAAGGGTGAGCAGAGCAGCAAATTGCTAAGAACCAGACAGGGCTATGGGTGCCCTGCGAGGGTGAGAACAGTCAGGGCAGGATGGTGCCGAACCCACGGGAGCTGTCATGCCTTAGGCCATACATCTGTGATGACAACTGAACCACACACAATTCCCAGAATCCTCCTCTCACTCAGATGTTTGCCCTGTAGCACGAGGATGGCACTCGGGACTGCATATGCCAGGCAACCTAGCCATTTCCCAGTCCTAAATAATAACTTAAATCATCACATGTGACCAGCAGCTACACGCTGGGCATCTGGGTACTGAGCTAAGTCACACGGGAAAAAGGTTGAAGCAAGCCAGGATTGGTGGCATAGGCCCGTTACCCAGCCATTTAGGAAGCCAAGGCAGAAGCTCAAGAGTTCAAGGCCAGCCTGGGCTACACAGCAAGATACTGCCTTGAAATAAGAAGCAAAGAAAGTTGGGATGTAGCTCAGTGCGGTGCAGCTTTTGGCCTGGCCTGCACGGGCCCTGGGTTCCATCCCTAGTACTCAAAACCACATAGCGGGTGAGCAATATCAAGTACCATAGAGCCTGGTTCAGATGAGACTATGACGCCACTGCCTGTCAAGCTGGGCTATCAACAGCTGGAAACTTCACTGCAGCTCTGCCGTTTATCCATGCAACCATCCTACCAGTGTGGAGTGGACAGGGCTTCATGGTGGGGGTCCATTCAAGGACTGTACAAAAAGGGTTTGTATAATATGTAGGGGGAATATAACTGAAGGTCAGTGACACACTTACGATCTTAAAACTTTAACACTTTGTGTGTATATGTGTATGTATATGTGTGTGTGTGAGAGCTTGTGTGCGTACGTTTGTGTGCATGTGCGTGCGTGCTTGTGTGTGTGTGTGTGTGTGCATGTGCGTGCGTGCTTGTGTGTGTGTGTGTGTGTGTGTGTGTGTGTGAAGGGGCCTCTGTAGGGTCTATTGTCTTCCACCTCCATGTGGTGGTTCTGGGGACTGAACTGTGGGCAATTGTGTGATATGCTGAGCCTATGCTAACAGCTGTGGTATTTACTGCCCATGAGACAAAGAACAAGACCTGATACCACTTAGGAAACATGTGACACATGTGACGTGCCTAGCATGGCACTGCTCCCGTTCTCACGATGATCCTTTGGGCTGAATGACCATGTCCACTCAACAGACAAGGCTACAGAGGCCTGGAGAAGGTGAGGCATGGAGCTGGGTTTAGAGCTGTGATGTCACACTGGGAATCCGAACGGTAAGTCAGAGGACGCGGCTTTGGCCACACTGAAAGGGCAGAGCTCCCTGGTGACTGGACCTGCTCAGAGGTGGGTGTGACAAGGACAGAGCTGCTCATCTCTGGAACCATTTAAACCCCCAGAGATACCTTCTGAGAGCTCCACGGCTGTGGGACTGATATAGGGGCAATGGCACCCTCCAAGGGTGGCTGAGGAGCTTTCTAGGGCACAGATGGGCCCACACAGCTTTGTGTCAGTGACACCTTTCCCCAAACTGACTTTTTCCCCTTTACTTTTGAGATTATAATTTAATTATAATGTTTCTCCCTTCCCTTCCTCCTTCCAAAGCCTCCCACACACCCTCCCCACTTTCCTTCAAGTCCACAGCCTCTGTTTTATTGCTGTTGAATGAATATATGTATTTGTATATACATACGTGTTCCTAAATACAACCTGCTCAGTCTATATAATGTTACTTGTATGTGTGTTTTCAGAACTGACCGCTTGGCACTTGACAACCAATCGGTGTGCTCCTCCCTGGGGAGGACCACCTCTCCTGATCCCAGCTTCCCTCGGTTGCCTGTAGTTTTGTGTGTAGAGTTGAGTCACATGGGTTTTCCCTGTCTAGTTTGGCATGTGTATTAGTGTCAGCCTTGTTCAGCTCACGTTTTTATTTTTACTTATTTATTTTTGGAGTCTATGTGTGCTGTATAAGCATACATTGTGTGTCTGCGTGTATCTGTCTGCGTGTATCCACATGTAGAGTTCACTGTCCAGTAGGTACTGGACAGTGTCTCAATCATTCTCCACCTCATTTGCTGATACAGGGTCTGTTATAACCTGGAGTTCACCGATTAGCTAGACTGGCTGACCAGTGTGACCTGAATAGGCTGACCAGTGACCCGTGGACTCTGACTCCGTAACCCTAGTGCTGGGGCCACACACCCTGCTGCATCCGGCTCTTCCCATGGGTGCTGGGATCTGAATTCAGGCCCTCTTGCTTGCATGGCAAGGACTACACCTTTTTAGCCATCTCCCCATCCCCTAAATTCAGAAAAATCTAAGGACCAAGGAGAAAAGGGCCCCCGGCAGCCTCAGCCGGGTGTTTGAGAGACCGGTGCCTGGTGGACAGGTATGTGCAGCCCACCTCCCGTCTTGTGTTACCTTGCTCGTCCGGTCACCACGGTCTGGGCCCAGGGTGCCATGATTTCCATGAAACTGCCGTGGTCGAAGAATCCACTCTGCCAGGCCCCCTTCAGAGCTGTGGACAGAAGGATGGACGCCCTGGCTGAAGGCTGGGGAGGCCAGGGTCTGCCTGGTGGAGTAACTGCTGTGCCTCTGACCTTACAGGCCCTATATCCTTTTCTACTAAAGATCACACAGAGTCTGAACCCTCACACTAAAAGGCAAAAACAATAACCCCCAAACAAGGCAAAACAACACAAAACCGTGACTGCAAAAGCCACATCAGACAGGAATTCATTTCTAAGGGTATTCCAACTCCTCCAAGTTCCAAGAGGAAGCAGGTCACCCACCCCATGTCCCAGAGAGACTGGGCACTGCAGCCATTGATGGGTGATGGGGGTGGAGTGTGAGTGTGTGTTGGGGGTGGAGGGCCATTAATGCAAATGGCTGCAGCCATGGCTGGGGATTGGGATCCGGGTCAGGGCGAATGGCTGCCACTCTGACAAGAGGTGAAAGGCCTGGGCATCAGGTGTCTCAAAGGGCACCCTGGGAATAAAAGCCCTACTTCAGCCTCTGCTTGGGACTCAGGCGCCACAGGACAGAGCACACAGTGGGAGATACAGCTGGAGGGAAAGTTCCATAGCTGGCAAGAGGTCCTTGCCTCCTTACTGCACAGCTGAAGGGAACTACACCCGAAATTGTAGACGTGGCCAGGGTGATGGGACAGCTCAGCTGTCCATCTGGGCAGTTCTCATAACACAGCAGGCCTCCAAGAGACAAAGGCATTCCTTGGAGAGGGAGAAAACATCCGTGCATGTGTGTGCACTCGCCTGCGTGTGTGAAAGTAGCCAGTCTCCTTTGTGAAGGTCTAGCCAGAGGGAAAGAAGCAGGAGGGAAACGAAATGACTGAGCAGTTTAGGGAGGAAAGACCCAGCCAGTGGGGAACCCTATCCCTTGGCTCCAGACACTGGAGCCATTTCTAACCCTGGTTGGTCCGTGGCTCAAGAAAAGCAGGGTTTGGTCTCTGTCCTCCCCTTTGGGCTCACATGCACCCACCCCTCCTGGGAAATGGGAGCACACACAAACGCTTCCACCAAATGGCCCTTTACAGTAGACCCGGAAAAAACAAACCCAAGTCTGGGGTCCCCTGTAAACACTGTAGGACTTACTTGGGTGTGGCCTCCCTGCAAGCAGCCACCTGGGGTCGTAAGGAGCCTTGGATGGGAAGAAGCCAATCTCCCTGTCGATGGGGTCTGCAGGAATGGTGATGGGGACTGGGCTGCGATTGTCCTGGAACAGGAGGCCAAAGCCATCCCACTCAATCCCTGGGGTGCCCGAGAGATTTCCCCTCTGTGCACACCGTGTCTGGCTGTGCAGTAATGCCCTCACTGGGGCTTCCAAGTGTTCCACTGTTCTAGCTAGAAAATGATAGGCAACTGCTGTCTATATTCTTCTGAAACTTCTGAAGAGACCTGAATACATTTAGAGTTCAGATAGAGTCTGGGAGCTACCCAGGACCAGCATCCTCTCAGCTGGGCAACTAGAGAAACTGAGGCCCCACAATCTCCCTAGTCAGGTCCAGATCCAGTTAGAACAGTCCTATGGGGACTACTGATAGTCCAGGGTAGCCTTTGGGTAGGAGCAAAGAGCTGAGCTCTGGGCATCAGTCCCCCTCATCACCATGGTAATGCCACTTCACAGGTGAGGAAAATGAAGGGTCAGAAACATCAGGGCTGCTCCAGGGTTATAGTGCTCCCAAGGAGAAAGCCAGGAATGGATCCAGGCCAACTGTGAGGTATGAGGCCCCCTTCACCCTTCTCTAGAGGATCAGCAGACAGGGTCCTTGTGTCCTTATGTCCTTACATCCTTACTTCCTTGTAACACATCCAAGCCTCCCCAAAAGCAAAGAACAGGGGGGGGTGTGAAGGGGGGGCGGCAGCTAGGTATCAGAGAGGGAGGGTGGGGAGAGCCTGGTCCTATCTGTGGTGCTCTCTAATTCCCCACCCTCCCTACCACAGGCTCTCAGGCTCTAGGATGCCAGGGACTAGCGCACCTTCGGCATGTATGATAGCCATTCCAGAATGGTGCAGATCCCCTCAAAGTCATCTGGCACAGTGACGTGAGAGATCCCGTTGGTGTACATGATCTGCATGCCACCCAGCTGGTTGTTGGATGTGTAGACCTCTCTTCCCAGGACCTGCTTTGAAACAGCATAGTTCGCAAAGCCACTCCATCTTGCTGAGTCCTCTGCTCTGGCTGCCTGTCAGAATGAAACACCTGCCATGCAGGCTATACCCAAACCAATCCCTTCAGGGTCCTCACAGGAAGTACTAGGCACTGGTGGTCTCTCTGCCTAGGCAATTCTAATATTCAACCCAGTTGTGGAACCATCAATACCACACGTGGTGTCCTCAGTGGGTTCTAGGTAGACCTTAAACATGGAGACTCCAGAGCCACGTGCATAGTCCTGCAGTATACCAAAACAAGCAGGTGACGGAACTTCAAGCTCACAGGGAACTGAAGCAAGCCAGAACACTAGAGTTCCCCCAAATCATAGAAGATGCAAAATCATTTGTGGGGCCTTTCTCAGTTTTCTGAAAAGTACAATGCCACTTTAATAATACTTTTAATATAAGCTGGAGAGTTAGTTCCAGAAGACGGGTGTCATAAGGGGATCAAAAAACTGCAAACTGAAAAACTTACACTTGCTTCAGGAAAGAAACTACTAGTATTGGGAATCCTCAATAGCCGGTGTGGTGGTTTGAATGAAAATACTCAAATAGGGAGTGGCATTATTGGAAGTGTGTTCTTGTTGTAGTTGGTGTGGCCTTGTTGCAGGAAGTTTGTCACTAGAGGTGGTGGGCTCTGAGGTTTCAGACACTCAAGCCAGGCCTAGTGTCTCTTCCCGCTGCCCACCAATCCAGATGTAGAACTCTCAGCTACCTCTTCAGCACCGTGTCTGCCTGTGTGCTGCCGTGCTTCCCACCATGACAATGATGAACTAAACCTCTGAACTGGAAGCCAGCCCCAATGAAATGTTTTCCTTTATAAGAGTTGCTGCGGTCAAGATGTCTCTTCATAGCAATAGGACACTGGCTAAGACAGCTGTCATGCGATGAGTGACCAGGTCCCCACACTACCCTCCCCTGGCCTCGCCTACAGCACCTTGTTGAGAGCACTGGCTCCGGTGAGGATGATGTGGGAGTTTTCCACTTGGATTACCCGCTGGCCGAACCTCACCAAGTAAGCCCCGATTCCGAGGGCACGGCAGGTCACCTGAGGAGACAGTTCCCTTCTTAACTCCAGAGAGTGATGGGCGCGTACACACACACACACACACACACACACACACACGGGGAGGGGCGGTTATCTCACTGTACACCCATGGCTAACCTAGAACTCTCTAAAAGATGATCCTCCTGCCTCTGCCTCCCAGGTGTTGGGATTACTCTAGTTTTCTTCCAGCACCTGCTCCATCTTGGCTTTTGCTGTCATGTTCCCCTTAAACATCCTCGGAGGCCCAGGAAAGGTGGTGGAGACACTAAGAGGTACACCCTGTGGGGTCCCTAGGAGGTTGGAGTCCCGTCACCAGGTGAACCCTGAGATCCCACCAGCTTCTTCTGTCCCTGGCTGCCTGGCCCTAGCTGAGCAATCATGCTCAAAGCACCGAGGCCAAGAGATCACGGGCCTCTCAGAGTTAAAAAAGAGAAAGGCTTATCTGAGTCCAAATAAACCTTTTCTCTTCAAACCAAGTATCCTGTGCCTTTGTCATAGTCACAAGAAGTAAACAATGTGATTTTTATCTGAAAAGAATGGGGTCAATCAAGAAGACTACTGGGAAGGCCAACTGCACACTGGCTCACTGCTGGTTCTGAGCTCGCCCCAAATGGCCTTAAGAACGTGTAAGAGCTGGTGAGAGCTGAGGAAGATCTGAGACAGGTCAACACCATTGGGATGAGGAAGATCTGAGACAGGTCAACACCATTGGGATGAGGAAGATCTGAGACAAGTCGACACCACTGGGATGAGGAAGATCTGAGACAGGTCAACACCATTGGGATGAGGAAGATCTGAGACAGGTCAACACCACTAGGATGAGGAAGATCTGAGCAGGTCAACACCACTGGGCCATGGTTTCCTGGGTTTCTGTTTGGTTTTTGAAACAGGGTTTTGCTATGTACCCCAGGCTGGCCTCAAACTCACAATCCCCTTGCCTCAGCTTCCCAAGCGCTGGGATTACAGGTGTGCACCACTGTTCCCGGCTCGCCTCATCTTCCTGCTTTGGCTAATGAGCTGTGTGATTGGGTCCTAGGGCAGCATGTGAGGACAAGCACTAAACAACAAGTTCTGATTTAAGAGTTCTGTCACCGCCTGAAGCAGCACAGGATTGGAAAGGTCACTGGAGATAGGGTTGCCTGCTCGTCCTATAACAAAGAAAAAGGAGCCGGGCAGTGGTGGCGCACGCCTTTAATCCCAGCACTTGGGAGGCAGAGGCAGGCGGATCTTTGCGAGTTCGAGGCCAGCCTGGTCTACAAAGTGAGTCCAGGACAGCCAGGGCTACACAGAGAAACCCTGTCTCGAAAAACCAAAAAAAAAAAAAAAAAAAAAAAACAAAGAAAAAGGAAAAGCTGACAAACACTCGACACCTTTATTCTTTTATTTGAAAAATGTTCATTAATTATCTGTTTTGTGCAGACATATGTACGTGTGAGTGAACTTGTTGCAGTGTTCATGTAGAGGTCAGAGGGCAACAGGTGAGAGTCTGTTCTCTCTTATCATGTGAGTTTCTCAGAATCAGGTGGTCAGACTTGGCAGCCACCACCTTTGCCCACTGACCCACCTTGTGGCCCCCACTTTGTAATTTAATTTTATACTTGTTTGTTTATGAGACAGGGTCTCACTATACAGCCTTGGCTGCATAGACCAGGCTGACTCAAAATGATCCTCCTGCCTCTGCCTCAACAAACCAAAGAATCAGGTTTGACATAGATGTTAAAAATGAGACCAAACTGGCCGGGTGTGGTGGCCCACGCCTTTAATCCCAGCACTCAGAGGGAAGAGGCAGGTGGATCTCTGTGAGTTCAAGGCCAGCCTGGTCTACAGAGTGAGTCCAGGACAGCCAGGGCTGTTACACAGAGAAACCCTGTCTCGAAAACAAACAAACAAAGAGCCCAAAAGAGTTTTTGTATTGACAAACTGTAGTTACATAGAAAAGAGGAAAGCAGGGTGTGCTAAGTCCCAGCACTCAAGAAGCTTAGGCAGCAAAGATTGCAGGTTCAAAGCCAGCCCAGACTACATAGAAAAACCATGTCTCAAAAAAGAGAGGGGGAGGGCCTGAGCAGATGGCCCAGACACAGTGCTTGCCAGACAACCATGAAGGCATAAGTTCAGACCACCAGCACTCACGGAAAACTCCAGCATGGCAGTGTGCACCCTCAATCTCTGTGCTGGGAAAGCAGAGGACAGGAGGATCCTGGGGCTCTCCGGGCACCTAGAGCCAAATTAGCAAGCTCTAGATTCAATGAGACTCTGTCTCCAAAAAATAAGGTGAAAAGTAATTGAAGATGCCTGATGTTGACCTCTGACCTATACATGTGTGTGTAGTGTACTGTGTGGACTCATATGTATACACACCCGCACACACACACAAGAGAAAAAAAAACAGGGAAGAAAATTAAAAGGAAGAGAGCAGGAGGACACTCACTCACCATGCTGATGGTGACAATTTTTTCATAAGCCAAGGAGGCCTCTCCTGCGATCATGCCTGAGCCCCTCAGGTTCTCCATACCCAGGCTGCCATCCTTCCCTATGACATCCATGATGACGTACCTGCAAGGACCAAACCAAACATAAAGTCGAGGCTCCTCTCAAAAACAAAACAAACCAAAACCCAGGAGGTACACATTCCCATGGGTCAGGGCAGGAGGGTTGAGCAAAGACAAACACTGGCACAGGAAACAGTCAGAGGCAAAGTGAAGGCAGGGGCTTAGGACCTGGGGTTACTAAGCTTCTGAAAGACCAAGGACAATGACCACAGACAATGACTGACTGTCCCTCACTCAAGCACAGACTCTTACTGAGTTGCCACCCTACCCCATATCCCACAGAAAACTAGCTTAGCCTTTGGTCTGTGAAGAGAAAGACAGTTCATGAATCATGACCCCAAAAGGGTGAGCCACACTGGCCAGCTCTTGTTAGAAATTCACAAATGTTAGCACATTCGGAAGGTTGGCGGGTCTGTAGGAAGGTGTTCTGCTGGCTACCTTTAGCCGAGTTTCCCAAACTTATTTCACTATGGAATTCCTTTTTAAAATGTTTCTCACATCATTTACATTCCAGAGGGTCACCTAGAGAATCCTGGCTTTGTTTATTGCCAGGATTTGTTTAATCATCTTGGGGAAGACAGCCGGGAATCTCCAATATTCTCAAAGAACAGACCCCAGTAGCCACTGTATCTTTTTTGATAATTGGGCCATAAGATGTAAACCTTTCACTGGGCGTGCCTTTAAGTCTAATACTCGGGAGGCAGAGGCGGGCCAAGTCTACAGAGTGAGTTCTAGGACAGCCAGGGCTACACAGAAAAACTGCCAAGAGAAAGACAGAGAGAGAGAGAGAGAAGAGAAAATAAAAGATGTGAACCTTTGTCCCCTGGGACACCACGAAAACCTAATCTATTTTTCCCTGTAAAGGCTGAATAGCAGGGGCAGCCCGGTGGCAGAGCACTTGCCCAGCAGGTACAAGGCTCAATAGAGAAAAACAAAGGGAGGGAAGGATTTAGCACCCCACATGGAAGCTCAGGGGTCCACCACCCTCAAGCCTAGAGACGGAGAAGTACGCCCCCTATGGGCACCTGAGATGAACGGCACTCATGCCAGGGCTGGCAGGTCCAGCTGTCTTTACCTGGATTCGCCTTCATCCTCGATGTGCTTACAGTGCACGGAGTTCTGGGAGCTGATTTGGGTGTAGTCTTGGGGTGTCAGGTACAGGTATCTAAATCCCTTAAAAACACACATCAGTGAGCTGAGAATCCAGTTCGACAGTCACCACAAGTTTTAAGGTATTAATACCATCCAGGGAGGCTGTTGATGACATCAGGCTCACATCTGCAAACCACAGGGCTACTTCCTCACACATGGCCTCGCGCTCTGCCTGGTATGCGCTGTGTAGGGAACGGGAGTGCATTCACTCATGCACACGAGTGCCAGAGGTCAGACTGCCCAAATGCTAGGAACTGGAAGTACTTCAGATGGAAAAATACGTCTGAGCTTTGGAATACCTGCTTCTACCTACTGAGATATCTTGGGGATGGGACCCAAGTCAGAACATGAGATCCATTCATGTTTTGTGGGCTAAAGTAGTAGTAAGTCAGTTATGAAGCAGCAACAAAAATAATGGTTGGGGGTTCCAAGACCATCAGAAATGTGTGTTTTCCGGTGTTTGTGACCCACAGGTGAGAACCACTGGGATAAAGGCAACCCATAACATATGCCATGACTGTGTTTTCACTGTGACCCATCCAAAAGCTCAGGTGTAGGTAGAATTTGCTTTTTTGGGTGTGAGATTAGTGAACAAATGCTTTCAGATTACAGAGTGTTTTGGATTTCAGATATTTAGACTAAGGATGGACTAAAGATGCAGGGGGAAAAAATAGAAAAATAATTGCGACTCTGAGGTGCTTTTTGTCTCTTTGGGGAGGGAATGTCACTGTGTAGAGAACACAATCCACGCATACACATGCACGCACACGCACAGGCAAACATGCACCCTCACACGCGCGCACACACATATCTGGGTGTAGGGCACTATCTCTTTAAGTTCTGGGGATACAAGCACTTAGAAGTGGGCATGTATCATCTACATTGTACACGATTCTTATCACCGTGCACCCAAAAGGTGTTTTTCACCGTTTCCTGCCCAAAGTATCGATTTTGTTTCTTTTTTTTTGTGGTTGTTGCTTTATTTTGTTTTGGCGGGGGGGGGGGGGGTTGTTTTGTCTTTTTGAGACAAGGTCTCACTACATAGACCAGGCTGACCTTGAACTCTCTCTATCCTCCTGCCTCAGCCTCCCGAGTGCCAGGAGGACAATCATGCGGCACTGTCTGGCTCAGTGAATGTGAACGGCATAACGCCGGGTGGGGTGCTTATGCTCCCTGTGCACCTGTGCCCGGCACACTTCAGGACGTACTTTGTGGGGATCCTCCGGGTCCACCCAAGCCACTTGGAATATCTGTTTGAGCTCCTCGGCCAGGCCTATACGAGCCCCACTATTGGCTGCCAGGTAGATTTGGGGGATGCCCTCTGCCCGGGCCCTCTCAGATGCCCGCAGGTACAGGAAGTCCTCCTCTATGCTGAAGGAGCCAATTTGGAAGGTGATGTCGTTGCTGATGACAATGACGTCTCGCCCTTCTGGATACTCTGGGGTCTTAAATCTCATTTTGAAGGCCACCATGCCCACCTGGGAAAGAGACTAGGGCTAAGTAAACCGCCTTTGGTTCTTCCTGGCAACATCTGAAGCAAGCTAACCCCAGCTGGGTTCTGCCCACCTCCTACCTCACCACGCCCATCTCCCACCTCACCACGCCCACCTCCCACCTCACCACGCCCACCTCTTGCCTAATGTTCACTCCCTACCTCATTCCCACCAGGAAGCCGGTTCATCTCCACCAGCTGGTGCTGGGAGTCCAATACCAGCTCTGTATATGTCAGGATATCTTTGGGGTACTTTTCTGGGGAGCCCCACAGTTTAAAGAGAGCCTGAGGGAGAGGAAAAGCTTGGAGTCACGGGTAGGAGAACGCTATCTTTCCCAGTTGGAGATGACATCTCAGAACACCACATAAAACTGCCCTGTTCTCAAACGCTTTTTAAATTGTGACATATTAAAGAATGCACACATATTCATACCCACACACAACATATACTCACAACATGTTCATACACATGCATACTTCACACAACAACAATAATATGATGATGAAGAAGTGGAGGGAAAATACATTCTTTTTAAACCACCAGAATTCAGTTTGGGTGGAGGTGGTTTCTATTACATTTTTATGATATGTGTGTGCGCACATGTAGGTGGGCACATGTACCCATGTGTGAGTATGTAAGCTACAGGCTACTGTCAATGCTCTCCTCAATCACCTTCCATCTCTTTTTTCTTTTTTTTTTTCCCGAGATAGTGTCTCTCGCTGAACCCGGAACTCACTGGTTGCCTAGGTTGGCCGCAAGTCCCAGGGAATCCCCTGCCTCTGTCTCAGGGCACTCGGGGTTATGTGTGTACACCACCATGCCTGGCTTTTTAAAGTGGGTGCTGTGGGGTCTAAACTTGGGTCCTCGTGCTCTCATGACAAGCCTGTTACTTACTAAGCCACTCCCCCAGCTAGGGTACATTCTTCAAAGTGTTGACTCAACTTGGTACCAGACAGATGACTCAGGGGCTCAGAGTGATTTACTGTCCTTCCAGGGGACCCAGGACCCACATTAGGCAGCTCGCAATTCCCCATAATTCCAGCTGCAGGGCATCCAACACCCTTTGGCCTCAGTGGGTACCTTGAATGCACATAACATGGCGCAGGTAAGTAAGATTGGGGAAGGAATCCTGCTTGTTTCCAAGCATGTGCCTGTGTGTGCCAGATGGGTCAGATCCCCTGGAGCTGGTGGGCAAATCACAGACGGGTGACACTGTGTCCCCCTTATTCCTACGCCACCCAAATGAATGATCAGCAAAGCCTGACAAGATATTATTTCCTTCCAAGATGGAGTCTCACTACACTACAGGCTAGCCTCCAACCCCCACGCTCAAGTGATGCCCCTGCCTCAGCCTCCCAAATGGCTGCGACTACAGGCAGACGCCACTGCACCCAGCTCCCAGACATCATCTACGAGTAGGGGAAGATCCCTCAAAGCCAGCATCAGCCACACCAGTGCCAGTTCCCTGTCTCGGTGAGTCTGTGACCAACCAGAATGCTCTTGTCACTGGGGAAATGGCTCATGGGATTGTTCAGCTTTTTACCCCATTCTGTTTTTGTGACTTCTTGATTACCCTGAGACTATTACTTTAAAACAAAATGTACATGACACATACATGTATGCACGTGCACTCGCACACAGGTACCGCCCTTCCCCATGGTCTGCCTCGCCTCAGAAAGGGGCCGGCCAGCAGCAGTTAACTCATAAGCAAGGATCAGAAGCAAGGGACGGAGGCGGTGGCTCAGTCAGTAAATCAGGGTCCCCACAAGCAGGAGGACCAGAGTTCAATCCCAAGAGCTGGGGAGATGGAGACAGAAGGAACCCTGGGGCTTGCTGGCCAGCCACTCTGGCCAAATTGGCAACCACCAGGTTAACTGAGAGACCCTGTCTCAAGAAATAAGATGAACAACAATTGAAGAAGATACCTGATGTTGACCTCTGGCCCCTATACACACGTGTACACATGTACACATGCACCAACACACACACACACACACACACACACACACACACACACACACACAAATACATGCAAAATACATAAACAAGCCAGAAGAAAAGATTAAAATGTTGAGCAATCTGTCATAGGTCATAGACTATGAGTGACTTTTCTCCCCCGACCTCCCAATTCCTTTGGTTTCTAAAGCCTCTATAGCATGTCAGTTATCAACAGGATAAAAGTAGGTTTACTTTGGGGGAAGTACCATGAAGCCATCCCTGTACTAATTAATTTTTATCCGGGAAGACTTCATCTAGAGCAGGTCTCAGAAGCATAACTTAGGACAAGGGATGGATTCTGGTGGAGAAAGGGAAGACCCCTGGAGGGTGGTTCACACCTGAGCCCGCAGGACTTGCCTGCCTGAACAACTCCGGGAAGTCGTACACATAGGTGGTCCCCAGGGACTGTGCCTGGAATCGCTTGGCCTGGAGCAGATCCTTGGTGACATAGGGCGTGTTGATCAGCATCCCGTGCAGGCTCCCCTGCTTGTCGCCGAAGGAATGAAACATGATCTGGTCAGGAAGAAAGAAAAAGAGGAGGGGATGGAGAGGCGGCTCGGAGGCTAAGGGCACTGGCTGGGTTTGCGTCCCACCCCAACCTGAGTCCTCAACAAAAGTCCAGTGGAGGGGCAGATCTGCAGTGCAGAGCTAATGCCCTTTGCCATGTGGCAACCAGAGCAGGAAGGGGATGTGGGAGACAGGAGACAGAGCTCCAACATGACCAAGGCAGCAAGACCCACCCCTGAGGCACTTGAGGAACCATGAGAATCCAACAACCAAGTACACATGAGGTCTGTTCTTGAGTGATCAGCATGACACCTGTGTCATTACAGTTTCCGTAGCAGCGTACTACCATCAACTGACACGTGTCCCTGGGAGAAGCTGGGGGAGGGGTAGACCCCACCCGATATTTTGTTCTGTACTGCAAAAATCATCAACTAGACACAACCATCAACATTTCAAATTAAAACGTGCATGTATACACATATATACAGGTATACACGCATCCGCGTATACTACTTATACACATATGCACATGTAAAATAGTTTTGGGTTCACTTTCTGCAAGGAGGTTGGGGGGAACAAGTATCTCTAGGCGGACTACTGTGACTTCCGAAAGGTAACTGCCACACATTCCACTGCCCACCAGCAGTGTGGCTGCAGGATGGACTCGGCCATGGGGCCCGCATGGTTCTGCCTAGGAGGGTGAACGGACTACCACATCCATCACACCGTGAAGCTTCCTATAAGAGGTCATCATGATCCAAGACAAGCCACCTAGGTGGCTTCAACCTCATCTCGATGCCCCGAATAGCCGCCCCTGCTTAGCCCCCAGGCACTGTGTCTGGCCCGCCCTCACGTTTCCGGATCTGGAGTCGGTCACTTCTTTGTATAGGCTGATGTCCAGGTAGTAGCCGGACTCGTTGGTGATGAACAGGCGGATGGGGACGGCACTGCTCGTGGTTGTCTGGCGGATGTTGATCTTGACCTCTGCCTGCAGCACACGGAGCTTCCACAGCCGGCTGCCGTAGCGCATGATCATGGCCCGCACCGACTCCTCGATCTGCCGAGGAGCGGGACACCATCAGAGCCCACCCGCAGCGAGGCAACGGGGCAGGAAAATATGACGGTGAGGCGGCAAGAAACCTGGCACCCAACACAAACTGTTAGCTGCTGGCAACCAACGGCGGTGGGACCCAGGTCAGGTATTCCTGTGTATTCCAGGCAGGAGCTCTCCCAGAGCTGCATCCCCAGTGACAGGGTGACGAGTGACGGAACTCATCTTCATGTGTTACCCCGTTTTTCTGTGCCCCTCGGGACCTGCAAAGTTTTCTTCTGGACTGTGTAGACGAGTCAGGCCAGGGCACCCGAGTGGGTCCTCATGGCTCCTATGAATCCTACAGATACGGAGGGTTTCCTCTGGTCTCTGAATCAGCATAATTAAGGCCCGCCCGCCTACTGCAGAGCCAGCGTGTGCACATGCCCCAGCCTCAGAGCCTGGATCTACAGAGGACGTAAGCTCTAGTAGGCATGAGGCACACGCGTTGTCTGAGCCCAGACGTCTGGACTGGCTGGCAGGTTTGTTCTGTCCTGACTCTCATGTTCACCCTGGGACTTAGGGTTGGAGGCCCAGGACACATGACCCCAAAGCAGTGTGGCCTGAAGAACCACGGGGAAAATGCATCTGGAGCCTGGGAGAGCCCCAGTGGTACAACCTTGAGCGGGTCCATGATGACAGTGGGCACAAAGTTGAGGAAGATGTGGTTGCAGTCGGTGCGCACGCTGGTGTTGTTGAACGCCACCTCCAGCTCGTCCATGACTTCCAGGAGCAGCCTCTCGCCTTCATTCTGCAGGTACTCAAAGGAGGCCTCCTGTCAGGGGGTGAGAAGGCTGGCCTCAGCCACAGGGCTTGCACCTTGCTGGTGGGAATTGGGGCGGGGCTCATGCTCCCCTCCTCCTGGTGCATCTGGAGAGGAGGCAGAGCCCTGCCAAGGACAGGAGGAGCTGAGCCTGCATGTCGTATTCTGTACCCTGACATTGCCCTGTGGCATCAGGGGATGGCCCAGCGAGGAAAGGTGCTCGCCGCCAAGCCTGGTGACCTGAGTTCAATCTCCAGAACCCACGCCTTAGAAGGACAGAGAGAACTGACTCCCACAGTTGCCCTCTGACCTCTACACACGTGCTGTAGTGCTCCGGCCCACAATAAGTACAAACATAAATGTAACTTTTAAAATTATTTTTAGGGCCGGGCGTGGTGGCGCACGCCTTTAATCCCAGCACTTGGGAGGCAGAGGCAGGCGGATCTCTGTGAGTTCGAGGCCAGCCTGGTCTACAAAGCGAGTCCAGGACAGCCAGAGCTGTTACACAGAGAAACCCTGTCTTGAAAAACCAAAAAATAAAAAAAATAAAAAATAAAAAATAAAATAAAATTATTTTTAAAAATTCAGCAGTGGCAGATTTGATTTTTTTTCAAATCACACACGCGCGCACACACACACACACACACACACACACACACACCATGCAATATGACCATGGGCATGTAAAGAAATGGGATGTGGGTCTGGAGAGATGGCTCAATGGTTAAGAGCCCTAACTGTTCCTCCAAAGGACCCTGGTTCAAATCCCAGCACCCACATGGCAGTTCACAGCTGTCTATAATTGCAGGGCATGGTGGCGCATGCCTTTAATCCCAGCACTCAGGAGGCAGAGGCAGGTGGATATCTGTGAGTTCAAGGCCAGCCTGGTCTACAAAGTGAGTCCAGGACAGCCAGAGCTACACAGAGAAACCCTGTTTTGAAAAACAAAAAACAAAAAACGAACAAAAAGAAAAAAAGAAAAGAAATGGGATGCATATCATGAATGAGTCTTTGTTCACATAGAGCATGAGCCACAAATAAAATGGCAATTGTTCTAAGTGTCCTACCCACATTGCCTCTGACCTTCAGCAGTATATCTCCTATTTTGGGATGGGATCATCTCTAGAAAGATCACCAGTAGGGCTGGTCCCTCCACAGCAGACAGGGTTTCTCTGTATAACAACCCTGGCTGTCCTGGAACTCCTTCTGTAGACCAAGGTGGCCTCAAACTCAGAGTTCCACCTCCCTCTGCCTTCCGAGGGCTGCGATTAAAGGCACAGGCCAACACATCCGGCCTGGTACTTTTACATGATCTTTAAAAGTAGTGTGTGTGTGTGTGTGTGTGTGTGTGTGTGTGTGTGTGTGTTATATGTGTGTACATGTGTAGTGTGTGCTGTGTACCCATGTGTGTTTGCACGTGTCCACTGATACTCAGGGATGTGTATGTGGGGTTTTGTGTGTGTGTGTAGTTACATGTGT